>CM051259.1:55311481-55482641 GCA_027921565.1 Artemia sinica | reverse complement strand
AACAAAAATCTTCCACTTCAGTTCTTTATTTCACTAGACAAAAGAAATTTAAAGTTTCAATTCTAAATTTTTTCAGGGGGAGGGGGAAGATAGAAAAAGTAATACCATACTTGTGTACCTATTTTCCACGGAAGATGAAAAGTTTCTAGTTCAATTTAGAAATTTCCCCTCAACGAAGTGGAAGACTAATTCAAGGTTCTCTTTCTGAATTTTACCAAAGAACACAATTTATTTTCTAATTTCACCAGAGAAAACAATAAAAATATTCCACTTCAGTTCTTTTATTTGCACAAGACATCAAGAAATTTAAAGTTCAATTCTAAATTTTTTCGGTGGAAGATAGAAAAAGTAATACAATACTTGTGAATATTTTCATGGAAGATGTGTGAAAAAGTTCTAGTTCAATTTAAAATTTTCTCACGAAGTGAAGGAAAGTTCAAGTTCTCATTTCTTCTGAATTTTCCTCAATGAAAAAAGAAAATTAGTCATTGATCATTTCTATTTTTCCAAATAATATAAAAATTTTCCACTTTAGTTCAGAATCTGGCTCGAAGAGATGAAAAATTTAAAATACTGTTCCAAATTTTTCACTGAAGATAAAAAAGTTCAAGTTCTCTTCGGAATTTTACCAAAGAACACAATTCAATTCTAATTTCTCCAGAGAAAATAAAAAATGTTCCACTTCAGTTCTTTATTTCACAAAGGGACAAAGAAATTTAAAGTTCAATTCTAAATTTTTCGGTGGAAATAGAAAAAGTAATACCATACTTGTGAATATTTTCCCGGAAGATAAAAAGTTCTAGTTCCATTTAAAATTTTCTCAACGAATGAAGAAAAGTTCAAGTTCTCTTCTGAAACTTTACCAAAGAACACACTTCAATTCTAATTTCTCCAGAGAAAACAAAAATCTTCCACTTCAGTTCTTTATTTCACAAAGACATAAAGAAATTTAAAGTTCAATTCTAATTTTTTCGGTGGAAGATAGAAAAAGTAATACCATACATGTGAATATTTTCACGGAAGATAAAAAGTTCTAGTTCAATTTAAAATTTTCTCAACGAAGTCAAGGAAAAGTTCAAGTTCTCTTCTGAACTTTACCAAAGAACACACTTCAATTCTAATTTCTCCAGAGAAAACAAAAATCTTCCACTTCAGTTCTTTATTTCACAAAGACATAAAGAAATTTAAAGTTCATTTCTAATTTTTTCGGTGGAAGACAGAAAAAGTATTACCATAACTTGTGATTATTTTCACGGAAGATAAAAAGTTCTAGTTCAATTTAAAATTTTCTCAACGAAGTGAAGAAGAATTCAAGTTCTCTTCTGAATTTTTCTCAATGAAAAAACGAAATTAGTCATTGATCATTTCTATTTTTCCAAATAATATAAAAATTTTCCACTTTAGTTCAGATCTGGCTCGAAGAGATGAAAAATTTAAAATACTGTTCCAAATTTTTCACTGAAGATAAAAAAGTTCAAGTTCTCTTCGGAATTTTACCAAAGAACACAATTCAATTCTAATTTCTCCAGAGAAAATAAAAATCTTCCACTTCAGTTCTTTATTTCACAAACACAAAGAAATTTAAAGTTCAATTCTAAATTTTTCGGTGGAAGATAGAAAAAGTAATACCATACTTGTGAATATTTTCCCGGAAGATAAAAAGTTCTAGTTCAATTTAAAATTTTCTCAACGAAGTGAAGAAAAGTTCAAGTTCTCTTCTGAACTTTACCAAAGAACACCTTCAATTCTAATTTCTCCAGAGAAAACAAAAATCTTCCACTTCAGTTCTTTATTTCACAAAAGACATAAAGAAATTTAAAGTTCAATTCTAATTTTTTCGGTGGAAGATAGAAAAAGTAATACCATACTTGTGAATATTTTCACGGAAGATAAAAAGTTCTAGTTCAATTTAAAATTTCTCAACGAAGTCAAGGAAAGTTCAAGTTCTCTTCTGAACTTTACCAAAGAACACACTTCAATTCTAATTTCTCCAGAGAAAACAAAAATCTTCCACTTCAGTTCTTTATTTCACAAAGACATAAAGAAATTTAAAGTTCAATTCTAATATTTTCGGTGGGAGATAGAAAATTAATACCATACTTGTGAGACTAAAAATGAAGATATTTATGCAGAGTTTCAACTAGCTATGGCTAAGTTTGCTAAAGACAAGCTATTTTCTTGCGAAAACACACAAACTCAGAAAAAATGTTCAATGTTCCTTTAGTACCTATGCAATTAGACTAAAAATGAAGATATTTATGCAGAGTTTCAACTAGCTATGGCTAAGTTTGCTAAAGACAAGCTATTTTCGTGCGAAAACACACAAAATCAGAAAAAAATGTTCAATGTTCCTTTAGTACCTATGTAATTAGGCTTAAATGAAGATATTTATGCAGAGTTTTAACTAGCTATGGCTAAGTTTGCTAAAGACAAGCTATTTTCTTGCAAAAACACACAAAATCAGAAGTAAAATGTTCAGTGTTCCTTTAGTACATACACAATTAGGCTAAAAATGAAGATATTTATGCACAGTTTCAACTAGCTATGGCTAAGTTTGCTAAAGACAAGCTATTTTCTTGCGAAAACACACAAATCAGAAAAAATGTTCAATGTTCCTTTAGTACCTACGCAATTAGGCTGAAATGAAGATATTTATGCACAGTTTCACTATCTATGGCTAAGTTTTTGCTAAAGACAAGCTATTTTCTTGCGAAAACACAAACAAAATCAGAAAAAATGATCAATGTTCCCTTTAGTACCTACGCAATTAGGCTGAAATGAAGATATTTATGCAGAGTTTCAACTATCTATGGCTAAGTTTGCTAAAGACAAGCTATTTTCTTGCTTGCGAAAACACACAAAATCAGAAAAAATGTTCAATGTTCCTTTAGTACCTACGCAATTAGGCTTAAATGAAGATATTTATGCAGAGTTTCAACTAACTTTGGCTAAGTTTGCTAAAGACAAGCTATTTTCTTGCGAAAACACAAACAAAATCAGAAAAAAATGTTCAATGTTCCTTTAGTACCTACGCAATTAGGCTAAAAATGAAGATATTTATGCAGAGTTTTCAACTAGCTATGGCTAAGTTTGCTAAAGACAAGCTATTTTCTTGCGAAAAACACACACAAAAATCAGAAAAAATGTTCAATGTTCCTTTAGTACCTACGCAATTAGGATAAAAAATGAGGATATTTATGCACTGTTTCAACTAGCTATGGCTAAGTTTGCTAAAGACAAACTATTTTCTTGCGAAAACACACAAAATCAGAAAAATATTGTTAGGTTAGGTTAAGTTAGATTAGGTTAGGTTAGCCTACGTACGCGCGCATATAGGTTAGTTAGGTTGGATTAAGTTAGGTTAGGTTAAGTTAGGTTAGGTTAGGTTAGATTAAGTTAGGTTAGGTTAAGTTAGGTTAGGCTAGGTTAGCCTACGTACGCGCGCGTACGTAGGCTAACCTAGCCTAACCGAACTTAACCTAACCTAACAATATTTTTTCTGATTTTGTGTGTTTTTCGCAAGAAAATAGTTTGTCTTTAGCAAAATTAGCCATAGCTAGTTGAAACTCTGCATAAATATCTTCATTTTTAGCCTAATTGCGTAGGTACTAAAGGAACATTGAACATTTTTTCTGATTTTGTTTTGTTTTTCTCGCAAGAAAATAGCTTGTCTTTAGCAAACTTAGCCAAAGTTAGTTGAAACTCTGCATAAATATCTTCATTTAAGCCTAATTGCGTAGGTACTAAGGGAACATTGAACATTTTTTTTCTGATTTTGTGTGTTTTCGCAAGAAAATAGCTTGTCTTTAGCAAACTTAGCCATAGATAGTTGAAACTCTGCATAAATATCTTCATTTCAGCCTAATTGCGTAGGTACTAAAGGAAGATTGAACATTTTTTCTGATTTTGTGTGTTTTTGCAAGAAAATAGCTTGTCTTTAGCAAACTTAGCCATAGCTAGTTAAAACTGTGCATAAATATCTTCATTTTTAGCCTAATTGTGTAGGTACTAAAGGAACACTGAACATTTTTTCTGATTTTGTGTGTTTTCGCAAGAAAATAGCTTGTCTTTAGCAAACTTAGCCATAGTTAGTTGAAACTCTGCATAAATATCTTCATTTAAGCCTAATTGCGTAGGTACTAAAGGAACATTGAACATTTTTTTCTGATTTTGTTTGTGTTTTCGCAAGAAAATAGCTTGTCTTTAGCAAACTTAGCCATAGATAGTTGAAACTGTGCATAAATATCTTCATTTCAGCCTAATTGCGTAGGTACTAAAGGAACATTGAACATTTTTTCTGATTTTGTGTGTTTTCGCAAGAAAATAGCTTGTCTTTAGCAAACTTAGCCATAGCTAGTTGAAACTGTGCATAAATATCTTCATTTTTAGCCTAATTGTGTATGTACTAAAGGAACACTGAACATTTTACTTCTGATTTTGTGTGTTTTTGCAAGAAAATAGCTTGTCTTTAGCAAACTTAGCCATAGCTAGTTAAAACTCTGCATAAATATCTTCATTTAAGCCTAATTGCATAGGTACTAAAGGAAAATTGAACATTTTTTCTGATTTTGTGTGTTTTCGCACGAAAATAGCTTGTCTTTAGCAAACTTAGCCATAGCTAGTTGAAACTCTGCATAAATATCTTCATTTTTAGTCTAATTGCATAGGTACTAAAGGAACATTGAACATTTTTTTCTGAGTTTGTGTGTTTTCGCAAGAAAATAGCTTGTCTTTAGCAAACTTAGCCATAGCTAGTTGAAACTCTGCATAAATATCTTCATTTTTAGTCTCACAAGTATGGTATTAATTTTTCTATCTCCCACCGAAAAATTTAGAATTGAACTTTAAATTTCTTTATGTCTTTGTGAAATAAAGAACTGAAGTGGAAGATTTTTTGTTTTCTCTGGAGAAATTAGAATTGAAGTGTGTTCTTTGGTAAAGTTCAGAAGAGAACTTGAACTTTCCTTGACTTCGTTGAGAAAATTTTAAATTGAACTAGAACTTTTTATCTTCCGTGAAAATATTCACAAGTATGGTATTACTTTTTCTATGTTCCACCGAAAAATTAGAATTGAACTTTAAATTTCTTTATGTCTTTGTGAAATAAAGAACTGAAGTGGAAGATTTTTGTTTTCTCTGGAGAAATTAGAATTGAAGTGTGTTCTTTGGTAAAGTTCAGAAGAGAACTTGAACTTTTCTTCACTTCGTTGAGAAAATTTTAAATTGAACTAGAACTTTTTATCTTCCGGGAAAATATCACAAGTATGGTATTACTTTTTCTATCTTCCACAAAAAATTTAGAATTGAGCTTTAAATTTCTTTGTCTTTGTGAAATAAAGAACTGAAGTGGAAGATTTTTATTTTCTCTGGAGAAATTAGAATTGAATTGTGTTCTTTGGTAAAATTCCGAAGAGAACTTGAACTTTTATCTTCAGTGAAAAATTTGGAACAGTATTTTAAATTTTTCATCTCTTCGAGCCAGATCTGAAATAAAGTGGAAAATTTTTATATTATATGGAAAAATAGAAATGATCAATGACTAATTTCTTTTTCATTGAGAAAATTCAGAAGAGAACTTGAACTTTCCTTCACTTCGTTGAGAAAATTTTAAATTGAACTAGAACTTTTTATCTTCCATGAAAATATTCACAATTATGGTATTACTTTTTCTATCTTCCACCGAAAATTTAGAATTGAACTTTAAATTTCTTTATGTCTTTGTGAAATAAAGAAACTGAAGTGGAATATTTTTATTTTCTCTGGTGAAATTAGAAATGAATTGTGTTCTTTGGTAAAATTCAGAAGAGAACTTGAATTCTTCTTCACTTCGTTGAGAAAATTTTAAATTGAACTAGAACTTTTTTATCTTCCGTGAAAATAATCACAAGTATGGTATTACTTTTTCTGTCTTCCACCGAAAAATTTAGAAATGAACTTTAAATTTCTTTATGTCTTTGTGAAATAAAGAACTGAAGTGGAAGATTTTTGTTTTCTCTGGAGAAATTAGAATTGAAGTGTGTTCTTTGATAAAGTTCAGAAGAGAACTTGAACTTTCCTTGACTTCGTTGAGAAAATTTTAAATTGATCTAGAACTTTTTATCTTCCGTGAAAATATTCACATGTATGGTATTACTTTTTCTATCTTCCACCGAAAAATTAGAATTGAACTTTAAATTTCTTTGTGTCTTTGTGAAATAAAGAACTGAAGTGGAAGATTTTTGTTTTCTCTGGAGAAATTAGAATTGAAGTGTGTTCTTTGGTAAAGTTCAGAAGAGAACTTGAACTTTTCTTCACTTCGTTGAGAAAATTTTAAATTGAACTAGAACTTTTTATCTTCCGGGAAAATATTCACAAGTATGGTATTACTTTTTCTATCTTCCACCGAAAAATTTAGAATTGAACTTTAAATTTCTTTGTCTTTGTGAAATAAAGAACTGAAGTGGAAGATTTTTATTTTCTCTGGAGAAATTAGAATTGAATTGTGTTCTTTGGTAAAATTCCGAAGAGAACTTGAACTTTTTTATCTTCAGTGAAAAATTTGGAACAGTATTTTAAATTTTTCATCTCTTCGAGCCAGATCTGAACTAAAGTGGAAAATTTTTATATTATTTGGAAAAATAGAAATGATCAATGACTAATTTCTTTTTCATTGAGAAAATTCAGAAGAGAACTTGAACTTTCCTTCACTTCGTTGAGAAAATTTTAAATTGAACTAGAACTTTTTATCTTCCATGAAAATATTCACAAGTATGGTATTACTTTTTCTATCTTCCACCGAAAAATTTAGAATTGAACTTTAAATTTCTTTATGTCTTTGTGAAATAAAGAACTGAAGTGGAATATTTTTATTTTCTCTGGTGAAATTAGAAATGAATTGTGTTCTTTGGTAAAATTCAGAAGAGAACTTGAATTCTTCTTCACTTCGTTGAGAAAATTTTAAATTGAACTAGAACTTTTTATCTTCCGTGAAAATAATCACAAGTATGGTATTACTTTTTCTATCTTCCACCGAAAAATTTAGAATTGAACTTTAAATTTCTTTATGTCTTTGTGAAATTATTTGAAAAAAACTACGTTTTCTAAAGAGTTTTAAAGAGGCTGAGTTACAAGGTCGAACCTTAAAACGTACAGGGATTAGGAGGCACATTTGGGGGGCTGCCGCCCCCCAAACTCCCCGCTTTCGCAGCCTTTAAATAAAAAAAGTTTTTTAAACTGAAAGTAAGGAGCGACATTAAATCTTAAACGAACAGAAATTATTCCGTATATGAAAGAGGCTGTGTCCTCCTCAACGCCTCGCTCTTTACGCTAAAGTTTTTATTGTTTAAAAAAAGAGTTGTGAGAAAGTTAAACTTTAGCGTAAAGAGCGAGGCTTTGAGGAGGACACAGCCTCTTTCATATACGGAATAATTTCTGTTCGTTTTAAGATTTAATGTCGCTCCTTACTTTCAGTTTAAAAAACTTTTTTTTTATTTAAAGGCTGCGAAAGCGGGGGGTTTGGGGGGCGGCAGCCCCCCAACTGTGCCTCCTAATCCCTGTACGTTTTAAGGTTCGACCTTGTAACTCAGCCTCTTTAACTCTTTAGAAAACGTAGTTTTTTTTTTCAAATAATTTTCTGCACGTTTTTGTACAGTTTATTTACTTATTATTGCTCCTTGTAACTCAGCCTCTTTAACTCTTTAGAAAACGTAATTTTTTTTCAAATAATTTAAAAAAGAAACTGGGTTTCTTTTTAAAGTTTGAATTCAGTATTAAAAAAATTGCTCTGATGGTGAATCGAACCCGGGTTTTCCGCCTGAAAGTCTGGAGTGTAACCGCTAGACTATACAGACACAACAGTAATTGTTTTTTAGTATATTGAAGCTATTTTCGACGCAAGCAAATTCCCAAAAAACTTGATATTTGGTTTTTGGAAAACAGGGAAGGAGTGATCAGATTGAGCTGAAATTTCGAAGATAAGCTTCCAGGTCCTAGGAAAGATTATCCTCCAAATTTCAGCCCGATCAGACAACGTTAAAGGGGGGTTGTGGTCGGAAAAATTAACATGGGCTAATATAGGAAAACAAGGTTTTTCGTAAATGTAAATTCGGGGGATAATTTTTTTCGGTCTGAAAATATCAAAAGGCCCTAACAGGTCGAATTCTGCTTCGAATGAGTCCTCATTCAACCGGATCCGTTGCCAACTGTGGCCTGTAGGCGTGGCTAAGAAAAAAAAAGAAATGAATTTTAAGTGGCTATATTTGGTTTTTTTGAAAACAGGGAAGGAGTGATCGGATTGAGCTGAAATTTCGAGGATAAGCTCCCGGCCCTAGGAAAGCTTAACTTCGAAATTTCAGCCCAATCGGACAACGTTAAAGGGGGGCTGTGGTGGGAGGGTCCAAACTTCCGGCCCAGTTTACCCATGAAGATAAAGTCGGAGGAGGATGAAATTTTGCAAGTTTCTTAGTTTGAGCTTGGGCTACAAAATGCGATTACCGCCGTCTCTCTGCGACCTCTAGGACCTGAAATCGCTTAACATTGTGGTGGGTCGCCTCTTTATAGAGGCACAACTGTGCCTCCTTGATAAAGAACTGAAGTGGAAGATTTTTGTTTTCTCTGGAGAAATTAGAATTGAAGTGTGTTCTTTGGTAAAGTTCAGAAGAGAACTTGAACTTTCCTTGACTTCGTTGAGAAAATTTTAATATGAAGTGCCCTGGTCTGAAGAAAAAAAAAATAAATAATACATTATGCCAACATCGTTCTTATATGCCCCCAGGACATAACTTAAAACCCTTGCCCTAAGGGTTGTGGGGGAGTAACCTCGTCAAAAAAAAACATATTTTCTCTCTGGAAATCAGTTACTCTGAACAAAATGGCTATCTTAAAATTTTGATTGGATGTGTTTGGGGAAATGGTGGGCGTGGAAGGGTTGTTATCTGCCTTCCAATCACTGTCGACTATTAAAAGGGGCACTAGCTATTCCAATTTTCAATCGAATGAGCCCTTTTCGAAGTTTCTACGACAACTCCTTCGATACGAATTGCCCTGGTATGGAAAAAAAATAATAAATAATACATTGTGCCAACATTGTTCTTTACTTAGGCAGCTCGATTGCGCAGCCTATGATAACATCCTGAATTGCCTAATGCTGTTTTACCTACCTCTTTTCATCCGAAAAATCAGAAAGAAAAATGAACAGAATTTTAAAGTGGAAGTTAGAATTTTTGTTTCAAGAAAAATTTCTTCTTCTCCTTCCTACGAACCGAAATACATGGCGAGCCCAAGATGACAGTATTTATCTTTAAGAAACAGATTAGCGGGGATGGACGGTTGAAGCCCGGAGGTCGATATCGATAACCAAAAAGAGAGAGAAAAAAACAAAAAAAACGGCGGGCGCATTAGTGACGCCACCGCCGATAGAATCAGCGGCAGCGTCAGCGCGCTGATGCAAGCTTGGCGGCGTGCCACCGTTTTTTCGGCGGCACGCCGCCGACTTTTCGGCGTGGCTTTGGGTCTACTAACAACCAATCCTTAATCCAATTCTCACTTGTCTATGAATTCTGTTCGGCCAATTATTAAAATAAAAAAAAGATAAACTAATTTTGCTGATCTTTGTAGCCACTTAAGTAAGAGATTGCTAATTGTAAGAGAATTCGTTATTTAAGTAAGAGTATAAAACTTTTACTGTTAGGGAAACGGGCAGTAGCCATACTCTTGTTTGTAGTGAAGACACCGTGCATTAGAAGTACATAACCCCTACTCCCTGAAGACGACAGCGGTCTTACAACCAATCCTTAATACAATTCTCACTCGTCTTTCTTTGAATTCTGTTCTCCCAATTATTATAATAAAAAAAAGATAAACTAATTTAGAAGAATTTGTAGCCACTTAAGTAAGAGAATGATAATTCTAAATAAGAGAATTGGTTTATTTAAGTAAGAGAATGATGCTTTTACCCTTAGGAGAGGGGGCAGTAGCCATACTCTTGTTTGTAGTGAAAACACTATTCATTAGAAGTACATAGCCCCTACTCCTTGAAGACGACTGCGGTCTAACAACCAATCCTTAAAACAATTCTCACTTGTCTATGAATTCTTTTCTGCCAATTATTATAATAAAAAAAAAGGTAAACTAGTTTTGCAGAACTTTGTGGCCACTTAAGTAAGAGAATGATAATCTATGAATCTATGAAGCACCCACATCGTTTTGACTTCCAACGATTTAAGTGTTACAGCTATGCCATTGTCCCTGAAACGATTTTCAGTAAATGAAGAAATAGTCATTTTCAACCTCAGAGTGGTTGAACCACCTAATGGCCATCACTAATATGTGAAACAGTTTCTATTTTTTTTACAAAAATTTTTGAACATAATTTGGTTAATGTAATCCCAAGATCTTTAGTAATCCATGTTTTGCCTTAATTTACCTAAATTGCAGCCTCTGGCATATGCATCAATTCTTTCATACTCTTTTCACTGTCATATTTTTTTTTATACTATTATCGAATATGTATATTTCCTGATTTCTCCGAAAATCATAAAAAGAGACGAATATTAAACAACTCTCATATATTAATATTAGAAAAAATTAATATTAGCTATTCGAAATTTGACCTGGTCCATTTGAGGGAAAAGGTGTAAGGGGGGGGGGGGGTGCTCTCTCAAAACTTTTGACTGTTAAAAGGGCACGTGATTACTAGTCAAATGAGCTGTTTTTAGAAAATGAGGAGTTCTTAGAAAAAGGCCCAATAAAACATTAAAGCCTTATGGTCTTTATGATCTTTGGTTTTCTATTGTCTACAACTTAGTAACAGAAAAAATTTTCTGCGCTGCAAATGCAAGGATATCAGGGAGGTCGGGTTTAATGCTAAGGGGTTGGCGGGCAGGACTGGCTGTGCACAACAAAATGAGGAGTTTTTAGAAAAAGACCCAATAAAACATTAAAGCCTTATGATCTTTATGACGGTTTTCTATTGTCTAAAACTTAGTAACAAAATAAAAATTAATTTAAAAAATCTAAAGTAACTTCACAAAAGAGATAACCATTAACAAGCACTATATAGAGCTATCCTCCCATTTGCACTACATTTGGGAGGATATTAGGGGGGGTCGGTTTTAATGCTAAAGGGTGGGCGGACGGGGCTGGCTGTGCAAAACCTTCCCGTTGGTGGTCCTATTTTCACTAATCTTAGTGCACAACTAAAAAACCATAAAACATCGAAACCTTATTGCCTTTACCCCCCCCACACACCAAAAAAAGAGAAAAAAAAAGAAAAAAAGACCCCAAAACAAAAGAAAAAAAAAAAAAAAAACCCCTGATCTTTAGTTTTCTATTGTCTAAAACTTAGTAGCATAAGAACCATATACGCCCCCAGGACAACACTTACAACGCCTATCCCCCGGGCCCTGGGGGGAGTTTTTGTTATCTAATTTTGAACAATTTCCAAAAAAGGCTATCTAAACATTTGTAGCGGATGGGTTAGGGGAAAAAGGGAGAGGGGGCTAGTTGCCCTTAACTCTCTTGACTCTTAAAAAGTGAACTAGAACTTTCAATTTCCAATCAAATGAGCCCCCTATGAAGTTTATACGAGTATTCCTTTCGTAAGAACCATACATGTCCTTAGGGCATAACTTAGAACGCCTTCCCCTGGACCCTGGGGGGTTGTATTGACACTGGAGTTTTTTCTTATCCGACCTTTGAACTATTTTTAACTAAATTTTTATTTCAAAATTTTCATCAGATGGGTTTTGGAAAAAGAAGGCGTGGAGGGGGGGGGGGCTAGCTGCTCTCGGATCTCTTTTGACTATTAAAAATGAGCTCGAACTTTCAATTTACAATCAAATGAGGTCTCTTTGAAGTTTATACGAGCATCCCTTTCATAAGAACCATATATGCCCCAGGGCATAACTTACAACGCCTGCCCCTGGGCCCTGGGGGGCTGTGACGACACCTGAGTTTTTGTTATCTGACTTTTGAGCAATTTTGAACTTAATGGGTATCTCAAAATTTCATTGGATGCTTTTGGGGAAAAAGGGGCATGGGGGGGTTAGTTGCCCTACAGAGTCTTTTGACTCTAAAAACTCAACTAGAACTTTCAATTTCCAATTAAATGATACCTCTCTGAAGTTTTTTTACGAGCATCTCTTCAATAAGAACCATATATTCCCCCTGGGTATAACTTACAACGCCTGCCCTCGGGGCTTGGGGGGCTGTGTCGACCCCGGAGTTTTTTTCGTTATATAATCTTTGAGCTATTTTTCAAAAATGCTATCTAAAAGTTCTTATCGGATGGGTTTGAGGAAAAAAGGGCGTGGAGGGGGGGGGGCTATATGCCTCCAATCTCTTTTGACTCTTAGAAAGAGAACTAGGACTTTCAATTTTCAATCAAATTAGCCCTCTTTGAAGTTGCTACGAGCATCCCTTCGCTTAAAAAGCTGAACTAGTAGGCCTACTTTCAATTTCCAATCAAATGAGCCCTCTCTGAACTTTATACGCGCATTCCTTTCATAAGAACCATACATACCCCCAGGGTATAACTTGTAACCCTTGCCCCTGAAGACTGCGTGGGGAGTGTCCTGCTCAAACATATAATTTCCAAAACTTTTAACTACGTTGAACAAAATGGCTATATCAAAATTTTGATTGGATGTGTTTTGGGGAAATGGTGGGCGTGGAAGGGGTGTCACTTGCCTTAGAATCACTTTCGACTATTGAAAAGGGAACTAGCCATTTAAATTTCCAATCGAATGAGCCCTTTCTGAAGTTTCTACGACAACGTTGTCTATACCAAACCTTATATGCCCCCAGGACATAACTTACAACCCTTGCGCTGAGGGCTGTGGGGGAGTTGTCATCCTCAAAGACCTAATTTCCAGAACTTAAAACTACGTTTAATAAAATGGCTATCTCAAAATTTTGATTGGATGTGTTTGGGGGAATGATGGGCGTGGGGAGGGGGGATGGTTGCCCTCCAATCACTTTCGACTATTAAAAAGGGCACTCGCCCTTTGAATTTCCAATCGAATGAGCTTTTTTGAAGTTATACGACAACGCCTTCTATAAAAACCTTATATGCCCAAAGGGCATAACTTAAAACCCTTGCCCTGAGGGTTGTTGGGGAGTGTCCTCCTCAAAAACATATTTTCTCTCTGGAAATCAACTACGTTTAATAAAATGGCTATCTCAAAATTTTAATTGGATGTGTTTGGGGGAATGATGGGCGTGGGGGGGGGGGCTAGTTGCCCTCCTATCACTTTCGACTGTTAAAAAGGGCACTAGCCCTTTGAATTTGCAATCGAATGAGCCTTTTTTGAAGTTTCTACGACAACACCTTCTATAAAAACCTCATATGCCCCCAGGGCATAACTTAAAACCCTTACCCTGAGGGTTGTGAGGGAGTGTCCTCCTCAAAAACATATTTTTGTATCTGGAAATCAACTACGCTGAACAAAATGGCTATCTCAAAATTTGATTAGATATGTTTGGGGATGATGGGCTTGGTGGGGAGGGGCTAGTTGCCCTCCAATCACTTTCGACTATTAAAAAGGGCACTAGCCCTTTGAATTTCCAGTCTAATGAACCTTTATTATTAAAATCATCAGAGCTTCTTACAAATAGAGAGCAAACTGTGAAATATAAAGACCAATTTTCCACTTCTCTGCCAGTTTTTTTTTGTGGGAATTCCACAAGGAACTGTGATCGGGCCGCTGGGCTTCCTCCTCATGATAAATGAAATTTCTGCTGAGATGGAGGACAGATGGAAATACGTTGACGACTTGTCCTTAAAGGAAAATGTACCTAAGGATTCGAAGAACAATGCTGCTGGTTTCATCGACCAAGTTACCTCAGAGGCGGCTGTACTAAACATGGTCGTGAATAAAGACAAATGCTTGGTCACGACATTTTCTTTTCTTCATAATACTCAACCGTCTTTCGAACCTCCTATCGCTTCCGAGCTAATAAGCCATAAAATAACTTTACTTGGTGTGGTGATTTCTTCTGACCTCTCATGGCGGGAGAATACAAAGTCAATTGTAAAAAAAGCTAACGGCGCAACCCAAATGCTAAAAACACTGAAAAAATTTCGAGTTCCTAAGGACAAGCTGAAACTAATATTTTACGCTTTCATCCGGCCCTTAGTTGAATATGCTTCTTCGGTTTGGCACTTTGCCCTTACCCAGGATGAAACTGAGAAAATAGAACAAGTTCAGAAGAGATCACTGCAAATCATTTATGGCGGTTCCCCTCTACCTTACTCCTTTTACCTCAAGGAATTTAAACTTGAATCCCTTTCTTCCCGCCGAGAAAAATTATGCCAAAGATTTGGCTCCTCCTCTCCTCCTTCAACATCCCATCTATCGATCATTCCTTCCCCTGCCTTTTGTCCCTATAAGATCTCGTCCCGCCAGGGAAGTGGGTTGAGTAGGTTCCGAAACAAACCCCAGTCCACTGTAACACCATGCGCTACAGTACAAGCTTTGTGTCAAGCTTTGTGAACTATTACAATCATCTCTAGTGTTTTTTATTGTTTAGTTTATTTTATCCTGACGAAGCTTCATCAGACAATTTTTATTCTCAATCTCAAGTGTTTTTTATCCTTTAGTTTATTTGTCCTAACAAAGTTTTATCGGGCAACTTCATTTTGCTAATTATGACTAAGAGACATCCTATTTGCGCTTTGCCCACGAGAGCTATGTCTTGTTTTTGAATTAAATGAATTTAAATTTGAATTTGTTTTGAAGTTTCTACGACAACACCTTCTATAAAACACCTTATATGCCCCCAGGGCATAACTTAAAACCCTTGCCCTGAGGGTTGGGGGGAGTGTCCCCCCCCCCCCCCCCCCCCCCCCCCCCTCCTCAAAAACATATTTCTATCTGGAAATCAACTACGCTGAACAAAATGGCTTTCTCAAAATTTTGATTGGATGTGTTTGGGAGAATGATGGGGGGGGGGGGCTAGTTGCCCTCAAATCTCTTTCGACTATTCAAAAGGGCACTAGAACTCTCGATTTCCAATCAAATGCGCCCCCTTTGAAGTTTCTACGACGACCCCTTCCATATGAAGTGCCTCTGGGGAAAAATAATAAAAATAATAATAAAAAATATTGGAGCCGTATGGTCTTTACTATAGGCAACGCTACAGCGTTGCCTCTGAAAACTGGATGCGCACAATGTCTTTTGATTTAGTTAACCCCCCCCCTCTAACATTCCCCGGAGCTTTAGCTTAATACCCTTAATCTTTGTGGACACACCAAGAATCAAAAATTCTCCCTTTTCCTAATAATTAATTAAAACAAAAACTTTCAGAAAAATAAGTTTTTCAAAGAAAAGTAAAGG
Source organism: Artemia sinica (assembly GCA_027921565.1). Classification (NCBI taxonomy): domain Eukaryota; kingdom Metazoa; phylum Arthropoda; class Branchiopoda; order Anostraca; family Artemiidae; genus Artemia; species Artemia sinica. The sequence goes on along the minus strand of CM051259.1, from coordinate 55,467,327 downwards.
CCATTTTAAACTAAAACTCAGCAGATACAAATACCTTTTAAAAATTCAAACTCAAAACGAACAGAAATTACTATTAAAGAAAATGAAACCCAAAACGAACAGAAATTAAATAAACAATCATAGCAAAAAATACAACAAGTAATAATATAAATGAATTAAATAGATGTTAAAGCGAGTAATGCTCGGATTAAATATGAAAATCAAGCTGAAAACGAAAAAATATATTTTCCTATTGAAGTATAAATGAAACCAAAAGCATCTAATAAAAATTTTGAGATAGCCCTTGTGTTAAAAATAGTTAAAAGGCTAGATGACAAAAACTCTATCTAACCTTTCATAGGCAGCGCGCTAGCGCTGCCTAAGTAAAGAACGATGTGGGCACAATGTGTTTTTTTTTTCTCCATACCCAGGCACTTCGTATCGAAGGAGTCGTCGCAGAAACTTTGACAAAGGCTCATTCGATTGGAAATTGGAGTGGCTAGTGCCCTTTTTAATAGTCGAAAGTGATTGGAGGCAACTAGCCCCCCCACGCCCATCATTCCCCCAAAACACATCCAATCAAAATTTTGAGATAGCCATTTTGTTCAGCGTAGTTGACTTCCAGATAGAAAATATGTTTTGAGAAGGAAACTCCCCCAAACCCTCAGGGCAAGGATTTTAACTTATGGCCTGGGGGTATATAACGTTTTTATAGAAGGTGTTGTCGTAGAAACTTCAAAACAGGCTCATTGGATTGGAAATTCAAAGGGCTAGTGCCCTTTTTAATAGTCGAAAGTGATTTGAGGGCAAATAGCCCCCCACGCCCATTATTCCCCCAAACACATCCAATCAAAATTTTGAGGTAGCCATTTTGTTCGACGTGGTTTGTTTTCTAGATAGAAAATATGTTTTTGAGGAGGACACTCCCTTACAACCCTCAGGGCAAGGGTTTTAAGTTATGACCTTGGGGCATATAAGGTTTTATAGAAGGCATTGTCGTAGAAACTTAAAAACAGGCTCATTCGATTGGAAATTCAAAGTGCTAGTACCCTTTTTAATAATCGAAAGTGATTGGAGGGCAACTAGCCCCCCCACGCCCATCATACCCCCAAAGACGTCCAATCAAAATTTTGAGATAGCCATTTTGTTCAGCGTACTTGATTTCCAGATAGAAAATATGTTTTTGAGGAGGACACTCCCTCACAACCATCAGGGCAAGGGTTTTAAGTTATGCCCTGGGGGCATATAACGTTTTTATAGAAGGCGTTGTCGTAGAAACTTCAAAACAGGCTCTTTCGATTGGAAATTAAAGGGCTAGTGCCCTTTTTAATAGTCAAAAGTGATTTGAGGGCAACTAGCCCCCCCACGCCCATCATTCCCATAAACCCATCCAATCAAAATTTTGAGGTAGCCATTTTGTTAGGCGCAGTTGTTTTCCAGATAGAAAATATGTTTTTAAGGAGGACACTCCCTCACAACCCTAAGGAGAAGGGTTTGAAGTTATGGCCTGGGGGCATAAAAGGTTTTTATAGAAGGCATTGTCGTAGAAACTTCAAAACAGGCTCATTTGATTGGAAATTCAAAGGGCTAGTACCCTTTTTAATAACCAAAAGTTATTGGAGGGCAAAAAGCCTCCCCAAGCCCATTCCTACAAACACATCCAATAGAAATTTTTTAGATAGCCATTTTGTTCAGCGTACTTGATTTCCAGATGGAAAATATGTTTTTGAGGAGGACACTCCCTCACAACCATCAGGGCAAGGTTTTAAGTTATGCCCTGGGAGCATATAAGGTTTTTATAGAAGGCGTTGTCGTAGAAACTTCACAACAGGCTCATTCGATTGGAAATTCAAAGGGCTAGTACCGTTATTAATAGTCGAAAGTGATTGGAGGGCAACTAGCCACCCCACGCCCTTCATCCCCCCAAACATATCAAATCAAATTTTGAGATAGCCATTTTGTTCAGCGTAGTTGATTTCCAGATAGAAAATATGTGTTTGAGGAGGAAACTCCCCCACATCCCTCAGGGCAAGGGTTTTAAGCTATACCCTGGGGGTATATAAGGTTTTTAAAGAAGGCGTTGTCGTAGAACCTTCAGTAAAAGCTCATTCGACTGGAAATTCAAAGGGCTAGTGCCCTTTTTAATAGTCGAAACAGATTGGAGGGCACCTAGCCCCCCCACACCCATCATTCCCCCAAACACATACAATAAAAAATTTGAGATAGCCTTTTTGTTCAGGTTAGTTGATTTCCAGATAGAAAATATTTTTGAGGAGGACACTCCCCCACAACCCTCAGGGCAAGGATTATAAGTTATGCCCTGGGGGCATATAAGGTTTTTTTATTGAAATGTTTGTCGTAGGAACTTGAAAAAGGGCTTGTTCGTTTGAAATTCAAAGGACTAGTACCCTTTTTAATAGTCGAAAGTGATTTGAGGGCAACTAACCCCTCTCTCACGTCCACCTTTTCCCCAAACACATCCAATCAAAAGTTTTTAGATAGCCATTTTATTCAACATAGTTGAAAGTTTTGGAAATTAGGTCTTTAAGGATGACAACTCCTCCCCCCACAGCCCTCAGGTCAAGGTTGTAAGTTATGCCCTAGAGGCATATAAAGTTTTTTATTGAAAGCGTTGTCGTAGAAACTTCAAAAGGGCTCTTTCAATTGGAAATTGAAAGGGCTAGTGCCTTTTTAATAGTTGAAATTTATTGGATAGCGGCTAACGCCCTCTCACACGCCCACAATTTTCCCAAATACATCGAATTAAAATTTGAGATATCCATTTTGTTCAATGTAGTCGAAAGTTCTGGAAATTTTGTCTTTTAGGAAGATAACCCCCTCAGAGCCCTCAGTGCAAGGGTTGTAAGTTATGCCATTGGGGCATATAAAGTTTTTTATTGAAAGCGTTGTCGTTGAAACTTCAAAACGGCTCATTCGATTGGAAATTCCAAGGGCTAGTACCCTTTTTAATAATCGAAAGTGATTGGAGGGCAACTAGCCCCCCACGCCCATCATTCCCCCAAACACATCCAATCAAAATTTGAGATAGCCATTTTGTTCAGCGTACTTGATTTCCAGATAGAAAATATGTTTTTGAGGAGGACACCCCCTCACAACCAACAGGGTAAGGGTTTTAAGTTATGCCCTGGGAGCATATAAGGTTTTTATAAAAGGCGTCGTCGTAGGAACTTCACAACAGGCTCATTCGATTGGAAATTCAAAGGGCTAGTACCCTCTTTAATAGTCGAAAGTGATTGGAGGGCAATTAGCCACCCCACACCCTTCATCCCCCCAAACACATCAAATCAAAATTTTGAGATAGCCGTTTTGTTCAGCGTAGTTGATTTCCAGATCGAAAATATGTTTTTGAGGAGGACACTCCCCCACATCCCTCAGGGCAAGGGTTTTAAGTTATACCCTAGGGGTATGTAAGGTTTTTAAAGAAGGGGTTGTCGTAGAAACTTCAATAAAAGCTCATTCGACTGGAAATTTAAAGGGCTTGTGCCCTTTTTAATAGTCGAAACCGATTGGAGGGCACCTAGCCCCCCCCCTACACCCATCGATCCCCCAAACACATACAATGAAAATTTTGAGATAGCCATTTTGTTCAGCGTAGTTGTTTTCCAGATAGAAAATATGTTTTTGAGGAGGACACTCCCTCACAACCCTCAGGGCAAGGGTTTTAAGTTATGGCGTGGGGGCATAGAAGGTTCTTATAGAAGGCATTGTCGTAGAAACTTCAAAACAGGCTTATTCGATTGGAAATTGAAAGGGCTAGTACCCTTTTTAATAATCGAAAGTGATTTGAGGGCAACTAGCCCCCCCCCACGCTCATCATTCCCCCAAAACACATCCAATTAAAATTTTGAGATAGCCATTTTGTTCAGCGTACTTGATTTCCAGATAGAAAATATGTTTTTGAGGAGGACACTCCCTCACAGCCATCAGGGCAAGGGTTCTAAGTTATGCCCTGGGAGCATATAAGGTTTTTATAGAAGGCGTTGTCGTAAAAACTTCACAACAGGCTCATTCGATTGGAAATTCAAAGGGCTAGTACCCTTTTTAATAGTCGAAAGTGATTGGAGAGCAACTAGCCACCCCACGCCCTTCATTCCCCAAACACATCAAATCAAAATTTTGAGATAGCCATTTTGTTCAGCGTAGTTGATTTCCAGATAGAAAATATGTTTTTTGAGGAGGACACTCCCCCACATCCCCCAGGGCAAGGTTTTTAAATTATACCCTGGGGGTATATAAGGTTTTTAAAGAAGGCGTTGTCGTAGAAACTTCAATAAAAGCTCATTCTGTAGCGATAAAAAAGATTGATATTTGTAGCGATAGAAATTTCTCCAACAGCGCCGCTTATAGCGCTGGAGATTGTGTCAACTAGGCTAGCGCCGCTCTCAATTAATGGGAGAAAATTGAATATGTAGACAGATATAATGTGGCCTCTTTTTTCTCGAGCTATCTGGAGATCCGATTCCCCGGGAGCATTCACCTTGGACACATAGGAACTAATTACCTATTATCAGACTGGATGCAGACATATAAATTGAAATAAACACAGATAAAAAGGCAATAGATTTATTGACTTACCTATTTAGGTGCACAGCAATGGGTCACTTCAAATGACAATAACGGTGACCGAGATGAAAGAGTTTAAGACTTCTATCAGAATGGTCCTGCTTCAACTTTACGAATAATCTCAAAAAAGCACTTCTACCCTACTATCAAACGCAGTTCTTTCGTCCTGCGCTGTAAGGACTGGCTTGCCATTGGCTCGAGTGGATCAAGGATGCGAACCTTTCGTCCAATAAATTCTTTTAAAATATTTTTGATGATTCAAGCGTTCACACGGTTTTTTGCCATTTAAACTTCCTTAGAAATATTGTACGTAGCATATTTTTTATTTCTCACTCTCTTAGCGAAATCTTAAGCCTGGATAGCGCCGTTCTCTGTCTGGGGTGATTGCACTTTTTCTCTTTGCTGATTAAGGACTTCATTTTTGAAACTAGGTTTAACTTAATTATAGGAAATCGGAATTATCTTTAGAAAGAAGGAACTTTATTTTGGTATTTTAAATACATCGTATTTTACTCATGGTACATATCACCCTTCCCATCAATTAATGACGTCCCGTCATTAGTAACTGCTCGCCTTTGGGCTTTAAATGTTCGCCATTTATTAACTATTTCTTTTACATAATTATTTTATATTTATGTTATGGCTTAATCAGGAGTGCTAAAAATTTTCTCTATTACTTTTCTTATTTTATTCTATATCTCTATCTAAAATTCATCTACCGGACTAAGACTATTCATGGTTCTAGGCTAGCTACTATACTAAAGATTTTTTTTTTTAATTCAATTTTTACAAGGCTTTTTTTTTATTTTTGCTGTCTATATGGCATACTAAATTCTATCTACACTACATTGAACGGATAACATGATAACACTACACCTAATTCTACTTGAACGTCTAGCGGTACATACATAAATGATTTATAACAAGCAATATTGGGTTTACCATATTCACTGGTAACATTAAAACACTTTCACTATTGGGATTTTTGAATTATCAAGTTATTAGGAAGTAACACATGTAGATTCACATCTATTCATCACCTTCGAGTCCTTAGTGTACTCACACCCTTCTGTTGTAAATTATTGTCCTTCACTCTTTTTGTTTTGGCAAAAATTTTGAAGCATTTATGTTATGGTTTCTTCATGGAACAGTTCGAGCCTGACTGTCTTCACACGACAAGTTTTCTCTAATAGTCAACTGGGAAATGATTCTTCCCACTACAGGTGTTGGTGTTTTTCTTCTCAGCATATAATTTTTAGGATTTTTTGGGGCACATAGAGAATGTATTCTCGCGTAAATTGTTCATTTGTGCCTTTTATAAAATTGTTAGCTCATTGCTTGCGTCGATTAGCCTTTGTGGTGATTCCTAGGTTAATCACGGGGTAATTGAAGTTTGGATTTGGAATGGGTTTGTCATCAAACTATAGTGATTCTTTTAACATATTGTCTTTAAATTGAACTTCAAACATCTTCAAATATCGTTTGACTTCAAATATCGTTAAATATCGTTTATCTTGTTTTGATCGATGGGGTTCTCAGAATTAAACTTCAAATTGTCTTTAACTTCAGCTTCAATATCTTCCAATGTCTTTAAATATCATTTAACTTCAAATATCGTTAAATATCGTTTATCTTGTATTGATCGATGGGTTCTCAGAATTAAACTTCAAATTGTCTCTAACTTCAGCTTCAAATATCTTCAAATGTCTTTAAATATCATTTAACTTCAAATATCGTTAAATATCGTTTATCTTGTATTGATCTATGGGGTTCTCAGAATTAAACTTCAAACATAGTGTTACCTGATACGTAATATGGTTCATGGTCGAAGAAACGACGATCGAAGGTAACTGTTGTTTTCGTAGACGAAGCTGGGATGAAAATTGCCTGGAGTCTATGGTGAGTACTCTTCGATGGTTGAGATATGATGAAAATAGATGCTAATGGGTCGTATCTGTGCTGGGCAGCTCATTGTAATGCTCAATAACCAATGTGTCCATTTACTTCCTGTAATAAAAATAACGAGGCAGAATCACACGTTCTTTAAAGTAAACACTTATAGTACAAATAAGTCACGTATTGATTGGGTACATTAATTTCTACGCTATGAGACAGAATTGAAACATCTAAACAGAATCTAAAACAGAGATGTCTTCAAATTTGTTTTGAGAACGGAACATCGATAAAGGGCTTATATAATTCTCCAATACTTATTAAATAAATTATAAGCTAGGATTATTAATTAATCCTACCGACCGCGCCATTTGTAGCGATAAAAAAGATTGATATTTGTAGCGATAGAAATTTCTCCGACAGCGCCGCTTATAGCGCTGGAGATTGTGTCAACTAGGCTAGCGCCGCTCTCAATTAATGGGAGAAAATTGAATATATAGACATATAAATGTGGCCTCTTTTTTCTCGAGCTATCTGGACATCCGATTCCCGGGGAGCATTCACCTTGGAGACATACGAACTAATTACCTATTATCAGACTGGATGCAGACATATAAATTGAAATAAACACAGATAAAAAAGGCAATAAATTTATTGACTTACATATTTAGGTGCACAGCAATGGGTCACTTCAAATGACAATAACGGTGACCGAGATGAAAGAGTTTAAGACTTCTATCAGAATGGTCCTGCTTCAACTTTACGAATAATCTCAAAAAAGCACTTTTACCCTACTATCAAACGCAGTTCTTTCGTCCTGCACTGTAAGGACTGGCTAACCATTGGCTCGAGTGGTTCAAGGATGCGAACCTTTCGTCCAATAAATTCTTTTAAATATTTTTGATGATTCAAGCGTTCACACGGTTTTTTGCCATTTAAACTTCCTTAGAAATATTGTACGTAGCATATTTTTTATTTCTCACTCTCTTAGCGAAATCTTAAGCCTGGATAGCGCCGTTCTCTGTCTGGGGTGATTGCACTTTTTCTCTTTGCTGATTAAGGACTTCATTTTTGAAACTAGGTTTAACTTAATTATAGGAAATCGGAATTATCTTTAGAAAGAAGGAACTTTATTTTGGTATTTTAAATACATTGTATTTTACTCATGGTACAATTCGACTGTAAATTCAAAGGGCTAGTGCCCTTTTTAATAGTCGAAACCGATTGGAGGGCACCTAGCCCCCCCCCCCACACCCATCATTCTCCCAAACACATACAATACAAATTTTGAGATAGCCATTTTGTTCAGGGTAGCTGATTTCCAGATAGAAAACATATTTTTTCGGAGGACACTCCCCCTCAACCCTCAGGGCAAGGATTATAAGTTATGCCCTGGGGGCATATAAGGTTTTTATTGAAATCTTTGTCGTAGAAACTTGAAAAAGGCTCATTCGTTTTGAAAGTCAAAGGACTAGTACCTTTTTTTAATTGTCGAAAGTGATTTGAGGGCAACTAACCCCCCTCTCACGCCCACCGTTTTCCCAAATACATCCAATCAAAATTTTAGATAGCCATTTTATTCAATACAGTTGAAAGTTTTGGAAATTAGGTCTTTAAGGATGACAACTCCTCCCCCCCACAGCCCTCAGGGCAAGGGTTTGTAAGTTATGCCCTGGAGGCATATAAAGTTTTTATTGAAAGCGTTGTCGTAGAAACTTCAAAAGGGCTCATTCAATTGGAAATTGAAAGGGCTAGTGCCTCTTTTAATAGTTGAAATTGATTGGATAGCGACTAACGCCCCTCTCACGCCCACCATTTTCCCAAACACATCGAATTAAAATTTTGAGGTATCCATTCTGTTCAATGTAGTTGAAAGTTCTGGAAATTTTTGTCTTTTAGGATGATAACCCCCGCAGAGCCCTCAGTGCAAGGGTTGTAAGTTATTGCCCTGGGGGCATATAGAGTTTTTATATTGAAAGCGTTGTCGTTGAAACTTCAAAGGGCTCATTCGATTGGAAATTCAAAGGGCTAGTATCCTTCTTAACACCAATCATTCCCCCAAACATATCCAATCAAAATTTTTAGATAGCCATTTTGTTCAGCGTAGTTGATTTCCAGATAGAAAATATGTTTTTGAGAAGGACACTCCCCTACAACCAAGGGTTTTAAGTTATGCCCTGGGGGCATATAAGGTTTTTATAGAAAGCGTTGTCTTTAGAAACTTCAAAACAGGCTCATTCGATTGAAATTCAAAGAGCTAGTACCCTTTTTAATAGTCGAAAGTTATTGGAGGGCAACTAGCCCCCCCACACCCATCAGTCCCCCAAACACATCCAATCAAAATTTTTGAGATAGCCATTTTTGTTCAGCGTAGTTGATTTCCAAATAGAAAATATGTTTTTGAGAAGGAAACTTCCCCACAACCTTCAGGGCAAGGGTTTTAAGTTATGCCCTGGGGGAATATAAGGTTTTTTATAGAAAGCGTTGCCGTAGGAACTTCAAAACAGGCTCATTCGATTGAATTCAAAGGGCTAGTACCCTTTTTAATAGTCGAAAGTTATTGGAGGGCAACTAGCCCCCCCCCACCGGCCACACCCATCATTCCCCCAAACACATCCAACCAAAATTTTGAAATAGCCATTTTGGTCAGCGTAGTTGACTTTCCAGATAGAAAATATGTTTTGAGGAGGACACTCCCTCACAGCCCTCAGGGCAGGGGTTGTAAGTTATGGCCTGGGGCATATAAGGTTCTTATAGAAGACATTGTCGTAGAAACTTCAAACAGGCTCATTCGATTGGAAACTCATAGGCTAGTACCCTTTTTAATCATCGAAAGTGATCGGAGGCAACTAGCCCCCCCCCCCACGCTCCATCATCATTCCCCCAAACACATCCAATCAAAATTTTGAGATAGCCATTTTGTTCAGCGTACTTGATTTCCAGATAGGAGCCTATAAGGTTTTTATAGAAGGCGTTGTCGTAGAAACTTCACCACAGGCTCATTCGATTGGAAATTCAAATGGCTAGTAGCCTTCTTAATCGTCGAAAGTGATTGGAGGGCAACTAGCCACCCCACACCCCTTCATCCCCCAAAACACATCAAATCACAATTTTGAGATAGCCCATTTTGTTCAGCGTAGTTGATTTCCAGATAGAAAATATGTTTTTGATGAGGAAACTCCCCACATCCCTCAGGGCAAGGGTTTTAAGTTATACCCTGGGGGTATATAAGGTTTTTAAAGAAGGTGTTGTCGTAGAAACTTCAATAAAAGCTCATTCAACTGGAAATTCAAAGGGCTAATGCCCTTTTAAATAGTCGAAACGGATTGGAGGGCAACTAGCCCCCTCCCCCCCCACACCCCATCATTCCCCCAAACAATATACAATAAAAATTTTTAGATAGCCATTATGTTCAGGGTAGTTGATTTCCAGATAGAAAACATATTTTTGAGGAGGACGCTCCCCCTCAACCCTCAGGGCAAGATGATTATAAGTTATACCCTGGGGGCATATAAGGTTTTTATTGAAATCTTTGTCTTAGAAACTTGAAGAAGGGCTCATTCGTTTTGAAATTCAAAGGACTAGTACCCTTTTTAATAGTCGAAAGTGATTTGAGGGCAACTAACCCCCTCTCACGCCCACCTTTTCCCCAAACACATACAATCAAAATTTTTAGATAACCATTTTATTCAACATAGTTGAAAGTTTTGGAAATTAGGTTTTTAAAAGATGACAACCCCTCCCCCCGCAGCCCTCAGGGAAATGGTTTTTAAAAGTTATGCCCTGGAGGCATATAAAGTTTTTTATTGAAAGCGATGTCGGTGAAACTTCAAAAGGGCTCATTCAATTGGAAATTGAAAGGGCTAGTGCATTTTTTAATAGTTGAAATTGATTGGATAGTGACTAACGCCCCTCTCACGCCCACCATTTTCCCAAACACATCGAACTAAAATTTCGAGATATCCATTTTGTTCAATGTAGTTGAAAGTTCTGGAAATTTTGTCTTTTAGGATGATAACCCCCTCAGAGCCCTCAGTGCAAGGGTTGTAAGTTATGCCCTGGGGGCATATAAAGTTTTTATTGAAAGCGTTGTCGTTGAAACTTCAAAAGGCTCATTCGATTGGAAATTCAAAGGGCTAGTATCCTTGTTAATAGTCGAAAGTGATTGGAGGGCAACTAGCCTCCCCACGCCCATCATTCCCCCAAACACATATCCAATTAAAATTTTAAGATAGCCATTTTGTTCAGCGTAGTTGATTTCCAGATAGAAAATATGTTTTTGAGGAGGTTTTTACACAAACCTCCTCCTTCCCATTTGCATATTATGTTTCAAAACTAAATGTTGCCTTAAGTTTTAATCAAAATGCACTGTGATAATGCTAATTCCCAATAAGGCATCTCAGCAGTATCCCAATAACGACTGAGGGTATTATGTTCAAACTTTCGAGGCTACTTCTGCTCTTAAAATTTAACTAAATCAAAATAGTGTAAGTGTATCCAAGCTATCAAAGAGTGTAAACAGATTTTTTGCCAATGTTATCAAGTTTTCCATTTCAGGTCAACTAGAGGAGGTATGAAACTAAGTTAAACAGTACTATTTGTGTCCAGATTTTCAAAATGGTGTATGTGTTAAAAATTTCTGAAAATTTTTCTCCAGCATACAAATAGCAGGCCAACTATAAAGTCTTAAAAAACGAAAAGATTTAAAGTGTTATTTTTTTTTTCCCTGAAAAAGAAAATAACACTTAAAAGAACTCCATTAAACAAAAAATGAGCAAAAATGAAATCAAATAATCTACCAAGCTCGAAACTACCACAAATCCGCATCAATAAATAAATGAAACTCAAAACGAACAGAAATTACAAAAAACAACCGAGTCAAACTCAAAACAAGCAGAAATTAACATAAGTTGGGCACTAAACCCCTATGCCTTCCCAAGACCAGAACAAATTTGCACTTTACTGAAAAAAACAAATGAATGTGCACTGTCAGTTTAATATACATATACTGATATTTAGTAATCAAAATGTTAGAATTATTTGATTTATTAAAGTTATAAAAGTAAAAACATTTATATTTTTTCAGTAAAGTGCAAATTTTGTTCTGGCCTTGGGAAGGCATAGGGGTTTTGCGCCCAACTTATGTTAATTTCTGCTTGTTTCTAGTTTGACTCGGTTATTTTTTGTAATTTCTGTTCGTTTTGGGGTTTCAGTTATTTATCGATGCTGATTTGTGGTAGTTTCGAGCTTGGTAGATTATTTGATTTTAATTTTGCTAATTTTTTGTTTAATGGAGTTCTTTACCTTTCTTTGAAAAACTTATTTTGTGGAAAAAAGTTTTTTAAATTAATAACAAAAAAAGATTAGATAGACTTCTGTATGACTGTATATAGATATTTCGAGGGGACGTTAAGACACATCAAAATACATAAATTAGAACTAGATAAAGAATTGGCTATCCAAATACTCTCAGAAATTCTCTAAAACTGAAAATGCTAATTTGCTTAAAAGTACTGCCATACTTAAAATAAGGTTAAAATACATACTCTGTGATATATACAAAATTGCTTTGGCACACAAAATCCAATTAAGATCAAATCCAAACAGTCCTGATCTCTCTGAATCAACAAATGAAATGATCTAACCACCCTTATTGAAGCTATTTTTGTCAATCCATTCGCTGTTGTGTCAATCGCTGTCCATAAGTTTTTGATGCAAGCTGTCCATTGTTCATATATAAGGTTTTTATTGAAGAAATAGTTGTATAGATTTTGGAAAAGCCTCAGTCGATTTAAATCGAAAGTTCTAGCTCCATTTTTAAAGTCAAGAATAATCGAACAGTAAGCACCCCCCCCCCATGCCATAAAAGCTTGAAACTTTTTGCAATCAAAAACGAAAAAAAAAACTAAACTAAAAAAAACTTTCCGGAAAAAAAGTTTTTCAAAGAAAAGTAAAGGCCATTTTAAACTTAAGCTCAGCAGATGCAAATACCTGTTAAAATTCAAACTCAAAACGACCAGAAATTACTATTAAAGAATAAATAAAACCCAAAACGAATAGAAATTAAATAAACAATCAATGCAAACAAAACATAAAATAGATACTAATGTAAATTAATAAATAAATCTTAAACGAGTGAAACTTAAATTGAATATGCAAATCAAGCTTGAAACGAACAAAAATCACTACATACAAGAGTTTGGGTATGACCTCCTTCTCTTACTGTAAAAGTCCAAAATCTACTGCGTCATTGGTGCTTTACTGAAAACCAATTTTATGACAAAGAATTTCTTTTGTACTTAATATTGAAGATAAATATTAAAATTATAGTAACATTTTGAACTGATGAGCTTTCAGCAATTAATATCCAGCTTAATTTATTAGCTCTTTTTAAAGTTGTTAAAGACGAATATAGTTTCACTACAAAAAAGTGTTTGGATACTGCCTCCTTTCCTAACTGCAAATAGAAACCAAAAGTTTACTGCGTCATTGGCGCTTAACTGAAAACGAATTATATTACAGATATTTTCTTTTCCAGTTCTTACAGCATTGAAAATAAAAATACAATTGCAGTGAACTAAATTCTTGAACTGATGGATCTTTCAACAATTAATATCATTAATACATCAAATATTCAATTTTATGTTGTTTATGTTTTCCAAGACTGTTCAAGACGCATAAAGTTTTCAGTAAAGCGCCAATGACGCAGTAGGTTTTAGACTTTTACAGTGAGAGAAGGAGGGCATACCTAAACTCTTGTTTGTAGTGATTTTTGTTCGTTTCAATATTCAATTTAAATTTCACTCGTTTTAAGATTTGTTTATTAATTTACATTAATATTTATTGTATGTTTGTTTGCATTGATTGTTTATTTGATTTCTGTTCGTTTTAAGTTTCATTTATGCTTCAATAGAGAAAATATTTTTTTCTTTTTAAGCTTGATTTTTATATTCAATCTAAACATTACTCACTTTAAGATCTGTTTTATTTATTTATATTATTACTTGTTGTATGTTTTTGCTATGAGTGTTTATTTAATTTCTGTTCGTTTTGGGTTTCATTATTCTTTATTCGTAGTTTGTGGTCGTTTTGAGTTTGAATTTTAAAAGGTATTTGTATCTGGTGAGCTTAAGTTTAAAATGGCCTGTACTGTTCTTTGAAAAACTTTTTTTTCGGAAAGTTTTTTTTAATTAATTTTTGTTCGTTTTTGATTGCCAAAATTTCAAGTTTTTAAAAATTCCTTTTTTCAAAATTCAACTTTAAAAAAATCAAATATTTATCAAAGTATCAAAACTGGTATCAAAGTAACAATATCAAAGTGAAAAAATGGGGTTTGTGTCAACCTCGGAATTTTTATTATCTGATGTTTGAACTATTTTTAACGAAATTGCTATCTCAAAATTTTATCAGATGGGTTTGGGGAAAAAGAGTGTGTGGGGACTAATTAAGCTTCGGTCTCTTTTGACTCTTTAAAAGTGAACTAAACTTTCTATTTCAATCAATAAGCCCTCTCTGAAGTTTATACGAGTATCCCTTCTATAAGAACCATATATATCTCCACAGATTTCTTAACTTTTTCTTGATAGGTTTTCATCATTCCATGTCAATGTCATGTCATGAAATTTTTATACTAATAGCAATATCTTGAATTAGTAGTTAGATCCTTAAGCATATAGTCCTTGACAATACATTTGTTACTTAAACAGCTACTGTAGTACAGTGGTGATGAGACCCTGCTTTAGAGACAAACGGTCTGGTTTCAAGCCAGTCTATTGTATAGCCAAATGGAATTTTCCTCTCCGGTATTTAGTCATTATTTGGCTAGTGTATCTGTCTACATTTGTTCCTACATTTCTCTACTATTTGTCTACATTTGTAATAACCATCATTATGATAACGCTCCTTCATCTCTTTAAGTCTCTCAGTTTTTGCTTTTCAATAAGCTCTGTTTTGTTGAATATCTTAGTTTTTCTCTGTTATATTTCACTTTCTTAAACATTTTGTCTACCTTTAATGTAGTGCTATTTTTTGCAATATATGTTTTTATTCCTCGGCTCTAATCCTTTTCTCGATTTTTCTTCCATCCATGATTACTTATGGAACAAGTCCGAGTAAATTTCCTTAGGGTTTCACGAGACGCCAGAGATTAGTAGGATCACTACTTGAGAAGGTCTGGACCAATTGCTGGATTTTATACACCTGCTAACCCTGGAAAATTTCAGAATAACTGATTGCAAGTGACTTCACATATAAACAAAAATTGAATCTTTTCAAACATAGAAGAAAATTGTGAAATTATATGCATTGTAAGATACAGTATACCTTCAGGGGGTTGTAAAAAAGATATATTTGCGGTAGAGCACACGTGAATAATATTGTTATTCTCAGGGTATTAGAACACACTCTTTGATTATATTGACTGGTTTTGGATATTCTATCCTCTCATAGATGATGTAGACTAGGACCTAGTATCTGCAAGCTGCGGTTTCTTATAAAAGGTTCAGCCGAAAGTATTCTTAGGGACAAATCAGGGCTGATCTCTGAGGGCTTATAAATCCGTTGATCTCTAAAATAGTCAGACCAGTCATTATCCGGTATAAAAATTGGACCCCGGATTGGTTTTTGGTGGCTGCAAGGTGTCATAACACCAATCCTTCAAGGTTCTTTGCTCAGAGGTGGCTGATTTGTGCTGTCCCAGTCCAAATCCTTAAGGTGAGTCAGTGGAAATAGGTTTCATTAGACCTTTATGTCTCCTTTCCTGCGTAGGTTTAGTCTATGGTAATATTTCTAATACCGCACGTTACTAGCAACTAGAATTCAAATTAGCTAATAAGCAATTATGACCGTAGGTTCTAACAGCAACTGTCTATTTCAGCCTGAATATATGAATTAGTACCTTGATTGGACCAAGGTACTTCTTGCACGAAATTCCTGTCATTCGATATTTCAATTGCTCTTGGTAAACTCTTGTATGAATCATATGAAAATAGTGCTCGTGAAATCTTTTAATAAATTTAAAAGACTTACTGTCAGGTGAGTGGTAAGCGACTGTCGATATTTGATTTGTGTTTAAAACCTACGCCTGCAGAGCCTGTATGGCGTCGAAACCACCAGAAACGTATACTTACGCCTTTAAAGGTTTTGTACAAGCACGCATAGTGTAAAGATATTATAAAATAGTATTCGGCTTTTATCTGTAATGAAATTCTTACGAGTGGAATAGCCTCTATCAAATATATGAACATGTTTACGTCTTTTTTCACACTAATGCAAGCCAAGAGATAAATGCAAACATGTAGGCTATGGAATGACTAATACAGTACTATTTATTGGCAAGATCTTGATATGCTAAACATTTCATGAAAACTTTTGTTAATAGTGTTGCAGAAATATAATAGATTTTTTTTTTCATGCTCAGCGGTCTGTAGCTTGGTAACGCCATGAAAAATAAATCTGGAAGTCGTTTCTGGTATAGAAATCTTGAACTAGAGATAAAAGCTCTTCCCGAAGTTTGCAAATTTTCAGTAGTTCAAAAGAAAAAATCAAAAATCCGTTTATTCTATCATATAAGAAAAAAAAGAAACAAAATGGATCGTTTTTAGCACTAAAAGTAAACTTCTCAGAGACTCTGCAATTTTTTTTCGGGAGGAGGGGGGAGTTTGTGTTTTCATGTTAAAGATTGATCAATGATGTCATAATTTTAAGTTTTAGCCAGGTCGTCTCTTACTATTCCAATTAAGAAACAGCCACAGGCTTTTTCCTGTCTGCAATCATCCAGGTTGCAGTGGTAGCTAGCAACCTAGTAAGAGATGATTGCGTCCAATGTTAAGAAAATATAAAAACCCCTGACTCCTTAAAAAAGGGCCTGATCAAAACAATTTACACCATTAGAACCAACTTGTCCGAAAACCCCTATTTAGGAACTTTCTGTACCTTGGCTTGAACAACAAGGGAATATATTGTCTTGAAAATCACGAAAAGTGGCAGCCACAACATTTGGGCCTAAACGGTATCTTTTTTTCTTTTTTTCTTCCACATATAGCTTGACACTGGAACATCGTAGAGAGTTGTTTCAATGGCTCATTTTAAAGGAAATTAATGGGGTTAAAAATCTTTTGTAATTAAAGCATTTTTTTTAATAATTTAAAATCAATTATTTTAAATCTGGTCTCTTTAGGCAGTAAATTACTTAGTAATATGATACTTTTTTGACTGAGAGACCGTAGACAAAGTTTTAAGAGAAGAACAGTGCGGTTTTTAGAAAAGGTAGAGGACATGTCGACCAAATTTTCACTCTTAGGCTAATAATTGAGAAGTGCCTGAGTTTTCAAACACCTTTGGTCCTCAGTTTTATAGATTATGAGCAAGCGTTCAATTCTGTTGATAGAAGAGCTTTAGTAAAAGGTTTTATCCTTATAAGGTATACCAGATAAATACATTAAAGTGATTAGTGCTATGTACGAGAATAACACTCCTACGGTAAAGGTAGGAAATGAGGTTAGCAGCTGGTTTGTATTAAATCAGGAGTTAAGCAGGGTTGTCTTCTATCCCCCTTTAAATGGACTATTTTGATGGACTTTGTCTTAAGGAGGACAGGAAAGGCAATGGGAGACCATAGAATCAAATGGGGAGGAAACAGACTCCATACGCTCATCTGTCTTTCTGTTTGTCTGTACACTGAGAAATAGTTCAACGATTCAAACGTGAAGCGAGAAATCTTGTACATTAATTTTACAGCCACGAGAATGGTTTCTGACTATAATAAACAAACTTCTATTAATGATCTATCCTTTCTACTACTACTACTACTACTACTAACAACTCACCGCCGCACCAAGCCGCCTGAGGCCAACACAGCTACGCACGCTTCTCTTCTATCCCAATCTATTCAAAGCCTCCCTTTTTTACACCCGCCCACGAAGTTTACATTTCATTTAAATCTTTCTTTATGACGTCCTTCCAACCCAGACGAGGACGACCTGCTTTCCGTTTTATCCCTAGACGGTTGGCCGAAAAGAACAATCTTCGGCAATCTGTCGTCCTTCATTCACACAACGTGCCCTAGCCACCTTTAAAATTTATTTCATTATAGCCCTAGATTATAGCCCTAATAATTGAGAAGTGCCTGAGTTTTCAAACACCTTTGGTCCTCAGTTTTATAAATTATGAGCAAGCGTTCGATTCTGTTGATAGAAGAGCTTTAGTAAAGGTTTTATCCTTGTATGGTATTAACAAAAAACTTTTTCCACAAAATAAGTTTTTCAAAGGAAGTAAAGAACTCAATTAACAAAAAATGAGCAAAAATAAATGAAACATCTACAAAGCGCGAAAGTACCACAAATCAGCATCGATAAATAATGAAACCCAAACGAATAGAAATTACAATAAATAACCAAGTCAAACTCAAAACAAGCAGAAATTAACATAAGTTGGGCTCAAACCCCTACGCCTTCCCAAGGCCAGAATATAATTTGCACTTTACTGAAAAAAAAAATACAAAAGAATGTGCATTGGTCAGTTTAAAATGCATATAATAGTAGTGATATATATGCTGATTTCGAAACACATGAAAAATACATGAATTACACGAAAATATAGAGTATAGTCTAACCGGTGCATTGACTTTACCAAGGACAGTGATATATAGGTTTCACCAGTGATTGCGTAATATGTCTTACCTCTCGCCTGAGGCATGAATATACAATGCGGATTAACCAGTACATTAGGTTACATAGGACAGTCACACCTTACCAGGGTGAAGTCATCACGATAACTTGATTGATAATTGGATTTGAATAAAAGGACTTATTTTCATTGCAATTCATATTAGTAAGAGAATTGAATTAAGAGAGAATAGTTTATTTGAGAGGATATTAGTAGAGAAGATGAGTGGAGCATTTATACTATTGGAGATTGATGGTGGAGCCGGCAGCAGCAGCAAAGATATACGAGTACCAAACGTGGCTGTGAAAATAACAGGAGGCTTAGACTATGCCTAGAATGGGACGATATGTATGCTAGATACGTGATATCATTAAGCAAATTTAAGCTGGAGGAGCAATTATGTTTTGCTGCGAAACTGAATATTGTGCATATAAATAGACTTCAGGCAGCATTAGATGCGCTAGTGAAATATATTGATGAGAACAAATGAATCACTGATTATTATTGTTTGTAATTATGCTCAATAAAATTGTTTCTAAATCAAAGGTATTTTTTCTTTCTGTAGTAGACTAGCGTATATTTTTTAGAGTAGAAAAAAAAATTCTGGTTAGTCTGAAGTTGGTTCTGTGAGTGTTAGGACTCCATTAGGAAATGGATAGATTTGAGAAAGAGTGAATCATGGGGAATCTAGTGCTTATGGAAAAATGTTTGATTCTAGATGATGATTTTCTAGAGTTGTCTATTCAAAGGGAAGATATTTTCTCAGGGAATGCTTGTCAATATAATGAAAACTGATTCTCCATCATTAGACTACTGCATGAATCTTTTACGTCGTGGTCCAAATGCATTTACATAATTTATTGATGTATTAATCACGACACAGCAAAATGATATTGTGGGATATGCTTTTAAACACTAGTTTTAAAATTTAGGACTTTTTTCATGAGAAAGATGGTGTTCAAGGATGATTTACTCCTCTCTCTCTCTCTATCCCAGACAATTTTTTGTTGTTGGTAGCTCAGTTTCATTGTTGCAGTGAGAGTGTCAACATATGAAAAAAAAAATGTTCCATACATGTCCACTATGCATGTAAACACTGGCACAGCTGGTCTTCATGTGAGAATTGCACAATGATTGATGAGTATGATGAAAAGTGTAGATTATGCAACCCTTGTAAATTGCATAGAGGATATGCTGTACAAAATAAAGGTTGTAATTCCTGTCTTGAAGAGGTGTATGACTCTCATCCTAGAGGGCATCCAGTGCTCCAATTGCCACTATGATAAATGGTATCAGTGGGAGAATACATATCCTGGTATGATTGGAAAGAATCCTAAGCGTGATTTTAGTTTTTTGCTACAAGATTGGTATCGTCGTGGTTTTAGATTGTTCTGGGAGGAGGAGCCGGGTCAGCGATTCAACTGTTGGAACAACAAAAGAATATGGTTTCTATCGCTACGTCATCGTTGTGAAAGACAATGGGTGTTTATGATTATAACCCACTGATTTTTATTTGGTTGTGAGGGAGTGTGATTCGTCCACTTGAGGACACTGTTTGTGACATTGCTTCAAATAAGCAAATTGAAACATGTGAATTTACAGAATGAATGAGAATAGTATCATTGACTATACAAAGAGATATGACAAGAGTGAAGTTACACTCTACTGTAGAAAATATGACCCTGACATTGCAGTACATCAGGAACAGTATACTGTGAATTCGGATAATCTACCTGCATTAGTTGTTCTCGATAAATACCTATACCAAGTAGAAGATGAAATCTAAAGAGTAGAAAAGTCGTTTTTATCATGTATATACATTTTTTCATTTATTAATAAACATTTCACATACATTTTTTAGAAACATTTTATTCGTAGGGCACTAAAATCAATATAAAACAAGTTTGTAAGTATATTTTCAACAAGAAAGTCATTCAAACGAGGTAAGTCAACGTAGATGTCGAGAAAACTGCTTGTACGTATAGCCACGACATCTGAACATGAAAAAAGAGTAGTACATGAAAGCCACATGTCTGAGTCGTTAAAATCCTGCACTCTTCGTTGATTTTGAATAATAGTTTTCCCCTGATTTCAATAAAGTTGCTGATGTATGGAGTGTAGAATTTATATGATAGGCCAAGAGGATCAAAAAATTCAATATTCTTTGCTGTTTGAAAGATGCATAGCCAATGGCCTGTCTTCAAAGTCGATGGACTGCTATTAACAATGATTAGGTTATTGTTAACATTTGGAATTTTTTTCAATGAAGTCCGATGGTATGCAATAGGACTTGTACTGGGACATATATGGATCCATACTAAATACGTTTGATTATTTGGTTTGTGTTCATGGTGCTAGGTCTAGTAGAACACTGCCGTCGTTTGATTTCCCATAGGTTCCAAATTGACTCAATGATATTAGCGTGATACTCTCAGTCAAAGCATCGACAAATTGTACCTCTAAACGTACATTCCCTGTTCGTACTATGCTCATATCCTGAGTCCCCGACAAGTCCAAACAATTACCCCATGATTTTTTTCGAAAAAAAACATTGAATCGGTTATTCCATTTTCAAATAGTTTGAGAGTCATAATCTAGGGATTGCATGGTCAACTCGTACAGAGTTCTATAGGATTTTTTGTCAAAAGATAGAGTGTACAGTGGAATACCATTCACTTTGCACACAAGCTAGATAGACCGAAAAAATTAAAATCATGGGGGGATTCAGTCCAGGATCCCAGATCCAGGATTCTAGGTCTAGTAGAACACTGCCGTCGGGTGTGATTTCCCAATAGGTTTCAAATTGACTCAATGATATTAGCGTGATACTCTCAGTCGAAAGCATCGGCAAATGTACACTCTAAAACGTACATTCGCTGTTCGTACTATGCTCATTTACTGGGTCCCCGACAAGTCCAAAACAATTACACCATTATTTTTTTTTAAAAACATTGAATCGGTTATTCCATTTTCAAATAGTTTGCGAGAGTCATGATCTAGGGATTGCATGGTCAACTCGTACAGAGTTCTATAAGATTTTTTGTCAAATGATAGAGTGTACAGTGGAACACCATTCACTTTGCACACAAGGCTAGATAGACCGAAAAAAATTAAAATCATGGGGGGATTCAGTCCAGGATCCAACGGCACTGGCACTCTTCACAAAGGCCAAAGCCAATTTTGATGGGATTTCTCCATTGATAAAGGATGAATCGGTATAGCTACGAGAGCCGGTGGGAATGTGACGTTGATTGGTGATCGTATGGGGGACAAGAAGTTCAATATTGTTGCCATTGGCCCTTAGCTTTTCCACTGTCAATGCAACAGAGCTCATAACCTGTTGTTTTTTGGACGTGGAGAATTGCCGATGTGATCATGACATTTGCATCGGGTGCTGCAGGAAGTGTTTTTCTCAAAATGAAATTCGATGGAGCCAGTTTGCAACTTTATGTCAATCTTGACATGGGGGGTAACCATTGGGATATATTGAATATCTCATGACTAAATTTTTGAACCAGATGATACTCCTGGCTCACTATAGTAGTCAACTCGCCGTCAGTATCAACAAATGATCGATATTCATAGCCCAATGACTGTCCTCTCAACTCCTTATATGCCTTTGGTGTATAGCATCATCATAAATTGTATGTAGCATGCATAGTTGGATAAATTATTGCTAGTGCTCACCAATGTTCCATTAATAAATACATTATTTTGTTTGAATAGGTTGTTTAGAATACAGTTTTTCGTAGGAGAGACCATCGGCAACAATTGGAGTTGTATTATCTGACTTTTTCTTCACCGCAACATTTAAATCAATAAATGTCGATGACAAATCAATGAAATAGTCTTCATTGGAAAATATTTGAAAGTGTATATTTTCCGAGAGGGGTTGTTGGGGGTGAAATTGTTCATAGTAGCCATACTTGACACTAACATCAACATTTTTTCAGCAGCATTGAACAGATTCAATGAGGAACTGATTGATGGATGTGATTCCTTGTGGGGGAGATAAGTCATCTTAAGAGAAGAAATCTTTCTTTGATCTAACAATCTTTTTCGTTCCTTCTTCTTATTGGTCTTCCTTGTTTTATTCCTCAAAGTCCTTGTTGATGTCCTTCGCTTCCCGGCTGGGTGGAGACTGATGAGTGGATGACGCACACGCATCCTTTTCAACCCCTTCCTATTTTGCTGAGATTTTAATTGCTCACCAACGGCTCTTGCTGAAGATTTAATATTTTCCTTAACACTCACCTTGAAATTCTTGTCCGACCCCCAGTCCTGTAGTGTTGAGGCAGCAAAATTTGATGCAGCAGGTACAAGATATTTTCTGGCAAGGGGTAGTGCAGAACGAAATAGCCTAGCAAACAGCTATCAAGACCATAGCCAGACATTGTAGTACACACCCTAGTAGTAATCCAATCCATTACCTATTTGTCGTGGACTCAGAGCACCAACATAGCAATCTGATATCGGGACAGACAAATGGAATTCTTCTATTGTTCATTTTAGGTGATGATGTCGCCGAAAATGGGTCGAAAATGACATGTAATCACTGCTAAGCCTTTTGTTTATTGCTAGAGGATCACCCAATTCACTTCTTAGTGTTATTTGACAGAGTTCCAAATACGAAGTGTTTTACAGGAACATACTGAAGATGCTTTATATTATAGTGATGAAGAAGTTCATGAGTTGTTTTTCATTCAAGAACACATAGGAGGGGGACATTTGAATTACCAACTCTCGATGTTTCCACAAAGGATGCATAGAGAAATATGCAAGAGTCCGAGGCGAAACCAGGTGGATAATCAGCAAAAATAACTTGATCCATCCCGTAAACGGTGCCAGTGTTTTTCCCATTGATCATATTCTGTTTAAAGCCAAGAATGTCTCTCAGATTATCATTGAGAATAATTATTTCAATGTCAACAGGTGAGGTATTGTAAAAATCCTATCGTGTTCCAATGAATAATTAAAATGGAATGTACCATTCCTACGATATGAGATTTTTCTATTGATTGTATGACACAAATCTGTCATATTATCGTATTCAATATATTTCAATTTGACATGTGGATATTCGTTAGATTTAAGTGCTTCAAACCCATTCATAGTCGACAAAGAGTGACCAATCGAATGGTATAACTTTTATATATCATACACACGATCCTTTCTCAGGATATCATAGGTATTTTTTGAGAATACAATCGACAAGGGCCACTTCATACGCACCGTCAAATTTGATGGCGGGTGAGAGTTTTCGTCCAAAAATCACTTGTCTTATTCAAGTTGTTGTAGAGAGGATCGGCAACGTTGGAAATAAAAGTTACATAGAAATCATTGGGCATTGTCAATATCTTCAACACCGATCCAAGAATCAAAATCAGAGTTGTATCCTAGCCACCGAACAAGTAACTGTTTCTTACCCCTGCGAGTACGAGTCCTTTAATATCTTTTCAATATGATAGATTTCACTATTATTTTTAACTTTTTGTAGTTCATAATAGTCATAAAAAGCCGCCGAGAATCTCTTCATCTTTGGTATCGCGCAAACGATAAGTTATGGGTTTAGTGTCTAGGATTTTTGCCACTTTAAAAAGTTCTGTGGACCACAAGTAATTCCCCTTTTCAAAAACATTAGTTTGTTCTATTAATTCGAACAGTATCACCAACATTGAATTTATTTTTCTTCTTGACAATCGTTTCATTGGAATATTGTTTAAGAAAGGTGTCAATTGTATCATGATCAGAATGATGAACTTCCATTGGGGTTGAGTTGGACAATGATCGATGAGGTCGTTGATTATAAATCAACATGAGTTTATCTAAATCCTGAATACAAGCAGATGTATTTTTCAATGTACAATATCTTGAAATTAAAAGTCGAATAGTTCTTATCAATCGTTCGGCCAATGCAGCCTTTATAGGACTATGACTATGACAGAGCAGTGAATTATATTTCACTAGTACTTTTGCAACATGGGGATTAACAATTCATTACCGCGATCCGTTTGATTTTTTTTATGCGAATCCTGTTCGAGAATACTTTCTATAGCCTGTGCAACTTCAACGCCTCTCTTTGACTCCAATGGAATTACATATGCACAACGACTATAAACACTGATTGCAAGTAGAATGTACTTGTATGGTGTATTGTGACGTCGTTGAATCTTATCTAGAGTTAGGAGATCTGCTTGCATTATATGCAATGGGAAAAAGGCTTTAGTTTTTCGATAATGATTAGCACGAAGTCTATGATTTCTATGCAGAGTGTAACTTGATTCATTTTGTAGATATTCTTGTAAACTTTTAGTGTGAACACCAGTGAAGTTTGGAAAGAGTAGTTGGGGAACTCAAACTCCCCGTTTCACCAATATTTTCATAAGCACCTTTCAGAACTTCATCCATTTTGACGTAAAACACGTAGCGTAACGTCCGCTACCCTTTTGTATAATAGTTTACGGTTGGTGATGGGGGTGATGGTGACATGATACGTTTTCGCTTTTTTCTCGCCACCATTGTCAAGTTTTCCACTAGGTGTGCTAGTATTTTCCAAGATTGATTTAAAATCTTCTTTTTCTTCTTCCTCTTCTTCATGGTTCATATTTTAATGGTGTAGATGACGAAGGGTGCATGTTCATTTAATTTTTTTAGAATTTGTCTATTGCTAATAAGGCTTTTGGGGAAGTTTAATGTATTTAGAAAGTTGTATAGATGAGCGTCAAATGATACTTTTTCTTTACGATTTGTAACCATATCATAGATTAAATCAAGTAGATTATAGCTCTTGCCCTGAATATAATCCCTTTCCCATTGCTCTCAAATTGAATATGATCTTCACCACTTTCCATGAATAAGTTAGGAGTCGTTTATTTTGTTCACGATATAAGTGGGGCATTAGATTTCAATTTTCAAGACAATTGAATCCAATTCCTCTCCTTCTTTAATTGTGTTCCAGCAGCAGAATCGTGCGGAGATGATTTATTCTTTGGTGATCAATACCACTGGCCTTCGAACGATAGGCTTTATGTTTGTCCACTCGGCGAAGTGCATCTTGAAGTAAAAAGCAGTTTTTTATCATCCTCAATAGTTTGCGTTGTCATGATTTACTCAGATTGTTCTCAAAGTGTTCCACGGGGGAGAGAGTGAGTTCTATTGGAGTCAATTTATAGGGTTTTGCCATTCTCTAGAGAAAACTGTTTACAAGTCCTGCAATTATTGGCAGTAAAAGTGTGAAAAAGCTACCACCCGCCCGAAGAAGTCGTTTCTTTTTAAAATTCTTTCCTTTCTTTTTAGAGGCCAATGTACGTCAATGGAACGATGTTGCTTTGCCTGTTGCTTAAATACTTCTGGCAGTTGAACAATACCCTCGGTCAAATTTAAACAAAGTTCAGATATTATATTAATGAAATCATTGTCAATACCATGTTTGAGTATGGCTCTCCTAAGCGAGGGTTTTGAAGTGCTTAGAACTGAAAAATAAATGTCTATTTTCATGTAGTTTCTTCAGTGTCATGATATCAACTAATAGCCTTTTTTACTGTTCAGGGGGAGATTTTGCCATTCTCTAGAGGGGTTAGTGTTTGTCCACTCGGCGAAGTGCATCTTGAAGTAAAAGCAGTTTTTTATCATCCTCAATATTCGCGTGTCAATGAATTTACTCAGATTGTTCTCAAAGTGTTCCACGGGGGAGAGAGTGAGTTTCTATTGGAGTCAATTTATAGGGTTTTTGCCATTCTCTAGAGAAAACTGTTTACAAGTCCTGCAATTATTGGCAGTAAAAGTGTGAAAAAGCTACCGCCCGCCTGAAGAAGAACGTTTCCTTTTGAAATTCTTTCCTTGGTTTTTTAGAGGCCAATGTACGTACAATGGAACGATGTTGCTTTGCCTGTTGCTTAACTACTTCTGGCAGTTGAACATTGCCCTCGGTCAAATTTAAACAAAGTTCGGATATTAGATTAATGAAATCATTGTCAATACCATGTTTGAGTATGGCTTTCCTAAGCGAGGGTTTTGAAGTGCTTAGAACTGAAAATAAATGTATATTTTCATGTAGTTTTTTTCAGTGTCATGATAGCAACTAACAGGTCTTTTTACTTTTCACGGGGAGATATACTGTAATTCATTGTCAAAAAAAATATCTGTGACTACCCGCAGATCCTCGGGTGTATTTTGATTAAGATCCAATAGGATATAACCGTAGGGTTTATTAGTTGCCTGATTGTATGCTGAGAGCTGAAATCTAGGGGCTCCGGGATATATTTGATTATTAAGAGTTATTAGCGAGCTAGAATCACGAACAACTCTGTAGATGATATAGTAGGTGGCAGTTCAATGCAAGTGTTTCGCATACATTTGCTCTGATGAAAGAGATTGTGTAGAACCAGAGTAACGAAAATCTGTTCATGATGAGAGCGAAGAGTGAACAGTTTGCAGCATTTCCTGGGACCATTGTTCAATAGATTCAGCCAGATCGTCAATAATCAGCCAAGAGTTTGGTTCAATAATACTGAAAACATCAAGTCCCTGTATGATTATATCTGCACCAATCCCGTCGTACTTAATTATTTTAGTTAAGAGTGTTGTTTTGCCTGACATTGACGGTCCACACAGAAACGATCTAAATGGTGTTTTAAACTGATACATGTTCCCTTCAAACAGTTCACTTAGACAACTAACTGTAGACTATAGCTGTCTAATGACTAAACAATTTCCTTACTACTACTACTAGTCCGTTCAAGAATAATAAGAAGACGAATAAAGAATCATATTTTCTTTTATTATACGAATAAAGGTAACAACACTTTACAAATACTTCATTGAAAAAAGCACATTAAACATGAAAAAAATACATTTTTTTTTAAATTTATTTATAATAAAAATACAACATTTACATAGGCACTAGAAAAAAACACTTTGATAAATATACTTTTTTTAATTTATAAAAAAAATACAACGTTTATTAAGAATATGCACACACACACACACACACCACACACACAAACACATTTAAAATAATATCACTTTTATTTACAGCATTTGAAATGGGGTCCCCCCGGGGGCGGCCGCTGCGGCGGCCAGGAAGCGCCGCGGGGCCCACTGCAGCGGGCCGGGAAATGCCGCGGAGGCCCGCTGCAGCGGGCCGGGGGAGGGGCGGGCCGGAGGGGGCATTAAATAGTTGAAATTGCTCTGCCTTGCACACACACACACACACACTGAAAATTGTTTGTGATATAAAAAAAAGAGAATTTAAAAACACCCATTACCCCAAAAGCCCTCCCGCCAAATTTGTACTTTTTTAGTGAAAGTTTAAGTTAGTTTTTGTAGACCGAGTTGTTTTCTGTACTCTATACATTCAACTCGATCTGAGATTAAATAATGACCGTGCGTAGTACCTTCACACCATCCTCAAGTACATAGACTTTGTCCGATATGGCCGACATGGCGTGTTTTCTCAAACTCTAACTGTGTAGTTTTTTAAATTGTAAAGATCGAATCGCCATGACTTTTGCTCTTGGGACTAAACTACGTCCACACAGTTTCTATACACACTCATGTCGAAATTATTTTTTACAAAGTGTGTAGGTACCCCTTTGCAAACTTGTTTGATATCCTTGTTGTGCGTTTCCACACAGTATACCTTCGGTCCAGGAAACACACCACTGGATATCAGATCGCTACTCGTTTCAGATTTTAATATTAACAATTGATTTGGGGCCTGGCATTTCACTAGCTCTGGGTAGCGGGATTCATCCCAATTAGTGTAGTCCATTCGTGAGCTAATGTACTCGCCATTTTCCAAATCATTCAATAAATTTCAGTTTTGACTTTTAACAGGAGTGAATCAGTGTCCCGTAATACACTTGAACTTGTCCCTCAATCGGCCACTGTACCTTGCATACATTATAATAAAATGACAACATGAGTTTTTTTAGATATTTCAGTTATTGCACTCCCGCCTGCAATATTTTTTATTTAAAACAATGTTTCTTTTCTTGCGCTGTAGGAGCACCATATCAGAGTCTATGATTGTGAATGATGTGAAGTTTGGATCCGTAATGATTCGAGCACAATCTTTGGGATTGGTTACAATGTTTCATTGACTTCTGTTTCGTACGCTTTTGCACATTTTACCGAAAGCTGAGTTCAAAATGAGTTTATAGACTTCTTTTTCAACTTTCGTTTTTTGCTTGTGAACGCTTACTGAAAAAGGTGTCAATAAACGTTTTCATGTAAGGCTTTTGATCAAACTGAAGGGCTCTATGAATCTTTGTGACCTTGAAACCATTGGACACCATCCATTTCAATAGCACGTGATGAACAACGATATTCTGTTTCGGGTTGAGGTCGGCAATTAGTTTTTGTTTTGAAAGGTATCCAGTGCATACTCCCATCCTCTACTAAAGATAAATTGTAGGGGCTCAGAGAGTCCCTAGCCACCGGTCTATTTATGGACGGAAAAACGAAGTCTTTTACCGAGTTATGGATTTCCATGGGTATTTCACCGTCAATTTAAAAAAACCATCCCTGTTCCCCATTCTCATCAACACTAGCAAATGTCGGGGAAATTAGAAGCACATGGATTGTCAAGCCATTTATAATTGCCACACGGCAAACAGTAGTGAGACATTGCCGATGGGGAGGTAAAAGAGAATTCAGATCCAAAAAAAAACTGCGTCCGACTTTTCATCGGTGTGCTGTCCGGTCGGATCAGTTTTCATGATACGGTCCCCGTGAAAAACATACCCACCCCTCATTGATCTCTCTACAAACAGATGCTGATCCAAATCGGCGATCAGACCTATTTCTTCTTTGCTGATTTTAATATCAAGTCCAACACCAGATGAGGAGTGGAAAAATAATAACCTACATCCAACCCAAATTCCCCATAGATTTTATCCGTAATTTTGCACACAATGTCCAGAATAGTGAGTACGTCACTGGCTAAGTATAGTTTACAATAATCCCACCCATTTTTACATCCACCCTTTGCCCAAACCCTCTTAGCAAATTCGTAGTCGCTAGTGGTGCACTCACTCTCAGTAAGAGAATTGTAAAAAGCTTCAATGGGCGTTAATGACACCTCTTCTAGCCTCGGGGCCAGAGTTGTAATAATCATATGGATATATACCCTTACACGTTAATAAATCATACATTTCATCATCGGGGAAGCGCTGTTTAATGAGGGGGAAGCTATCAAAAATTGTCACTTTTCTGTACCTGAATCAATTGACTTAAAGATTTGGGGAAGAAGCTGAAAGAGTCTAAAAAGGGATTTTATTCAGGCACGTGTTACCCTTGTCAACTGTTTTCCACATGAATTCTAGCAGCAGTAGCTTTTCCGATGATTTGGGTATGATATTATATGAAAAAGAACCATCTATCCCATGCGTCATCTACAACTCCACCCTTGCAATGCGGGCCAACGCCGGTTGAACAAACTTTAAGTCGTAATTGGAATTATGTATAAAAAACAGGTACGAAATATTTTCTGTCTAACGTTTTTTAAATTGCACGATTGATGTGCTACCCCTCTAAAGTTACTCCCTCCCCCCGATGTAATTTCCTGCCACAAATGTTCATGGTCGATCACCTTCCTCCTCCCCCCATTCCAACACCATCATCAAAATTCTCCCTTGCAAACCCAACACATTTTACGATTTTAATGGCCAATCTGTCATTCTGGGGATAGGAGCATAGGATAGTTTGTGTGACGAAGGCGCGAAATTGCACCCTTCGCTGTTTTGATTAGACTGACCAATGCCGAACGCATGCAGTCTTTACCGTAACCCAACATCTCAACTACATCCAGCACTTTGCATAGTATTATTGATGAATCTCGTTGCGCGTGAGCGTAAGAGACCCCTATGGCTTGATTTGAATTTGAACATGATTTGAATTTGACAAAAATCGTACACTCGTCTGTGAGTTTCGCTTCGCAGTCCAAAGCGATCTTATTGTTCTGCAGGAGCGTGTTTTGGAAATTTTTAAAACGTAAGAAGATCGCTCTATCTCCACTTACCGTCTCCACAGCCTGGTATCCATGACATTTACAGTGTTTCATGTGATGCTTTAACTTTAAATCAGAGTGAAATCTTGAGAGGCATGTTGGACAGTAATAACGTGCCTCATTTTTTCTATACTTACCCTCCCCCAAAACCCTACTAATATCGGTAATTGATTAAAATGTCCAATTGAATCAGGCACTGTGGGTGGCGTGTATAGAAGCCACACCTAATGTTCCACTGATTCAATTGAAGGAGCCCTTACTGGAAATAATACGCCCTTCTTATTGGAACGGTGGCCCTCCTCTATTTCGGTTTCATACTGTAACACCGTGATACCAATCTTAAATTGTGCATTAGCCCGCTCAAAAATATCTATTCCTTTTAGTGTCACGGGAATGAGCATTTAAACAATTAAAATCTACCATGGGGAACTTTGAACCCTCCCTACCCTTAACTGCCATTTCATCCAAACTTTTTCTTAGATGCATCTATTTGAAGAGGTCTGTATGCGGCAATTAAAAATGCATACTTGAAACACTGTAGCCTCGTATCGAAACAGATTCATTGTATCCCCCTACATCCCTCTAAATCTGAATAATATTTAAAACTACTATAGCCCTCTCCCCAGCCCCACCTCTTAAAATAAAATCCTTTTTAGATCTACAAATATTAACATTTAAACTTTCAATAAATAAAACCACCGACCCACTAACCCCCTCGTTATAATTTTCCCATTTACTTTGAATGCTATTAACCCAATTTAGAAAAAAAACCTCCTCATAATTTGATAAATGCGGCGAATTGCCAACATCTCTGTGTGCAAGTATTTCGAATACACCTCGCCTGCATTTTCATTAAAAAAAAATATTTTTAGTGCTATTTATGCTTTTAAACTGACCCCACCCCCCATACCCCATCTGTTGTTCAAGAAGGGCTCGAATCTTATTAGTATATAAATGTGTAATGGCCTGGGGATATGTTATTATATACCCTGACACTAGAGAGTTAAAGGGGTCACCGAATTGGGCACTGTAGACAATTGTGTGGTGCAAGGCAGAGTTGGAAAGAAAAAAATCTGGAAGTGGGGATACTTGTGATGTTCTTATATCATTATTTCTACTACTACTACTAGCTCTATCATTAACCGGAATGGTGGGGGTGGCATAGAATTGTCAATAGCACCACCCCCAGTCTGTTCAATTGCATTGGATGGCATGAAATCCCTTAGGCTAGTTAGCATGTCTTCCAGGGTGTTTGGGGATAGCTGATCAAGCCTTCAAGCTTTCTTTATGAGGACCCGGTTCAGATTCACTACTAACATCGCCTAAATGCTCTCGCATAAATCTATCTTTCCATTCCGGGTCCTCCATCATCTCAATGTCACAGGTTAAATCGTCTAGGCTGGCCATGCCCCAAAACAATCATTTAGAAAACCCTTATGCCATTCCATATTGTCTAGAACTAATGTAGGCTCATCTCTAAGCTCCATTGGTGGTGCGATGATGATAGGTTCAGGTCCACTAAAAATTGATGTTTCATGACCCAATGAAGATGGCGTTGCTATTTCATTAATCTATAGAAAAAAATTGCTTATTTTTTTATGTGAAATAACCATTATTTTTATAAAGTTAATAAACTATGTCAATTTTTCATAGTCATTGTCCCACCACCTGAACAATTAAAAGAAACAAAGTTACATGGAATATGTCTTTCATAATGACAACAGAAAAGTCATGTCAAATGAAGAGGTTTTTTTTTATGCATCACATTAAAGATATATTTGGTTTAGTCAGGAAAATGAAGCCTTATTCTTACAGGTTAAGTTAGAACAAGAGAATGATGTATAAAACTAATGGTTTTATTCGAAAAATATATAATGTTCAGAATGAAAATGTAAAATAGGGATCCAACTCTAGTGCTTGCCCCTCCTGATTGTAAGTCTCAACAAAACCCGTCCATCGTTCAACCGAGGCGGTATGTTCTATGAAACATTGCTCTTCAGCCTCGGTTAATGGACATGCATCCCATACATTGGATTCTGGTGGTGTAAGTTTCTCCCCTTTCTCACAATCCGATTTTTCCTCTGTGGCTTGGTGATGGATTTTGATGGAAGTGGTTCTAGCAGTAAACCTGGACTAAATAAATCATTGTAAGAAAAAGAACTTTTTTCTCCTTCCATATCAACAATTAAAGTGCCCCGGAATTAAAGTGCCACTTCAAGTTATTATTAAGAGTTAAAGGAAGAATTGCTGAATGCTATAACATAAAAATATAAATGGGGGTATATTTAATAAACTATTATTATTATTAAAGTCTCAGAATATTTATCTCCGTTAATGACAAATAACAATTTTCCTTAAATTACTATGTTAAATATCTATTGCATACAAGAAACTTGCAGGATTTTAGACGTAAATTTGTCACATCCAGAAGGGACCCGCATCTCATTATACCAAAGAGGCGTGCTAATCCGGTTTCTACTATTATTTTTTAAGGTCACTACATTGACGCCTTAAGTCAGGTTTCATCGCGTCACATATTATCTACAAGTCAATCGCGTACGTTGACACTAATTCATCCTTCATGATCTATTTTCATATGCGAAATTGCAAATGTCCTATATTTTTTTTCATCCCATTCCTCCACACTCTTTTCGTTCCTTTTTTCTACAATAATTAACCCCTTGAGAAAATGCATATACACTTATAAGTGGCTGATTCGAAATTATTATTATTATCATTATTATTATTCCTCCAGTAAGCATTACCCTATTCGTTGAGTTTGCATTAATTTTGACTATTTACCTCATATATTATTTATTCAGAAGTAGGTAGTTTATAGGCGTTTAGGCCTTAATTTCAATCATCTTAAAATATATATATATATATATAAAAAAGAACGGTACTTCAAGGTATTATTATTAAGAGTTAAAGGAAGAATTGCTGAATGCTATAACATAAAAATATAAATGGGGGTATATTTTAATAAACTATTATTATTATTAAAGTCTCAGAATATTTATCTTCGTGAATGACAAAATAACAATTTTCCTTAAATTACAATGTTAAATATCTATTGCATACAAGAAGCTGACGGAATTTTAGACATAAATTTGTCACATCCAGAAGGGACCCGCATCTCATTATACCAAAGAGGCATGCTAATCCGGTTTCTTCGCGTCGCAAATTATTTACAAGTCAATCGCTAAAGAGCCTTATCCACCTCAAGCATAGAAGGAATCGATTTAATAAATTATTATAATATTTTCAGAATATTTATTTGCACTTACGTCAAAAATCACAGCTAGGTCGCTAGAATCCTCCTTCCTTCGGAATGGGGAGCGAGGAGAATTACACTTGGCCTGATCGAATTTAATGATATGATCAGGCCTGTCTCGATGTTGTCCTGGGGCCCGTCCAACTTTGTACGCTTTTGTTGTGAGGGTTGATCAACAACATCCTAAAATAAAAGAAAATTATTTTCAGTTTTCAAAACTATTTAGCTTACAAGGGGCACTGACCCACAATTTGATAAGCTACTTCAATTCTTAATTATTCAGAATATTAATGGGGGCACCCGCCCTTCAATTCCACAGTACCAAGCCCCAAAAGTTGACAATTATATATCTTTTTCAATTTTATATGCCAAGCTTTTAAAACTTATATACCTAAATTACGAAATACTTAAAATCATAGAAAAAAGGAAGAAGAAGAGCCCTAGATGTAGCCTAAACCAAATATATTTTTAATATAATGCATGAAAAAAAGCACAATTTGTTTAGCTACTTCAATTCTTACTTATTCAGAATATTAATGGTGGACTGCCCTTCAATTCCACAGTACCAAACCCCAAAAAGTTGAAAAATGGCATAATTTGATCAGCTACTTCAATTCTTACTTATTCAGAATATTAACGGGGGCACTGCCCCTTCAATTCCACAGTACTAAACCCCAAAAGTTGAAAAAATGACACAATTTGATTAGCTACTTCAATTCTTACTTATTCAGAATATTAATGGGAACTGGCCCTTCAATTCCACAGTACCAAACCCCAAAAGTTGAAAAAATGGCAAAATTTGATTAGCTACTTCAATTCTTACTTATTCAGAATATTAATGGGGGCACTGCCCCTTCAATTCCACAGTACCAAACCCCAAAAGTTGAAAAAAAATGGCAAAATTTGATTAGCTACTTCAATTCTTACTTATTCAGAAAATTAATGGGGGCACTGCCCCTTCAATTCCACAGTACCAAACCCCAAAAGTTGAAAAAAAATGGCAAAATTTGATCAGCTACTTCAATTTTTACTTATTCAGAATATTAATGGGGGCACTGGCCCTTCAATTCCACAGTACCAAACCCCAAAAGTTGACAATTATAGATCTTTTTCAATTTTATATGACACGCTTTTAAAACTTATATACCTAAATTGCGAAATACTTAAAATCATAGAAAAAGGAAGAAGAAGACCCCTAGACGTAGCCTAAACCCAATATATTTTTAATATAATGCATGAAAAAAAATGACGAGACCAAAATGGATTTCTTTTTATTATAATATAAGAAAAATTTACTCATCAGAACTCGCTTAGAACATTCCATATCTCTACCAATATAAATGATCATAAAATATATATAGATAGAATGACTGAAGTATTCAAACTGTACAAAATCCTAATTTTGAAACTCAATTTTATAGTAAAAAAAAACTGAATATATTAACACATAGCCAAGACACACCGGTTTTTGGACATGGATAGTAAACTTACCCTAAAAGGCACGTAGGCCATATATATATTATGAACTAGTAATCTGACTTACATGAATGAGGAGTCGGAAACCTGTCCCTCATCGCATATTACGCAATCACTGCTGAAACCTATATATCACTGTCCTTGGTAAGTCAATGCACCGGTTAAACCATACTCTATATTTTCGTGTAATCCAATGTATTTTTTTTCATGTATTTTTGTAAGCAGCATATATATCACTACTTATACTGATATTTAGTAATCAAAATGTTAATATTATTTGATTTATTAAAGTTATAAAAGTAAAAACATTTATATTTTTTTCAGTAAAGCGCAAATTATGGTCTGTGGGATGGCCTTGGGACATATAAGATTTTTGGTGCCCTGGGGGCATATAGGCTTTTATAGAAGGCGTTGTCATAGAAACTTCGAAAAGGGCTCTTTCGATTGAAAATTGGAGTGGCTAGTGCCCTTTTTAATAGTCGAAAGTGATTTGAGGGCAACTATCCCCCCCCCACGCCCATCATTCCCCCAAACACATCCAATCAAAATTTTGAGATATCCATTTTGTTCAGCGTAGTTGATTTCCTGATAGAAAATATGTTTTGAGGAGGACACTCCCCCACAATCCTCAGGGCAAGGGTTTTAAGTTATGGGCTGGGGGCATATAAGGTTTTTATAGAAGGCGTTGTCGTAGAAACTTCAAAAAGAGCTCATTCGATAGGAAATTCAAAGGCCCAGTGCCCTTTTTAATACACTTACGCTATTTTGATTTGGCTAAATCTTAAAAGCAGAAGTAGCCCCAAAAGTTTGAACATAACACACTCAGTCATTCTTGGTATACTACTGAGATGCCTTATTGGGAATTAGCATTAACACAGTGCATTTTGATGTATTCTTATGACAACATTTAATTTTTAAACATAAAGGCAAATGGGAGGGTGGGCGTGGGAGGGGGATTAGTTTCCCTCTAATCACTTTTGACTATAAAAAAGGGCATCAGCCCTTTCTATTTTCAATTGAATGAGCCCTTTTCTCAAAGACCTAATATCCAGAACTTTCTACTACGTTGAACAAAATGGCTATCTGAAAATTTTGATTGGAGGGGTTTCGAGGAATGGTGGGCAGAAGAGGGGGGTTAGTTACCCTCCAATCACTTTTGAATATTACAAAGGGCACTAGCCCTCTCAATTTCGAATTGAATGAGCCCCTTTTGAAGTTTTAAGACAACTCCATCTATTAAAACCTTATATGCCCCCAGGGCAGAACTTACAACCTTTGCCCTTGGGGCTCTGGGGGGTTGTCATCCTTAAATACATAATTTACAGAACTTTCAACGACGTTGAACAGAATGGCTATCTCTAAACTTTGATTGAATCTTTTTGGGGAAATGGTGGGCATAAGAGGGGGGTTAATTACTCTCTACTCACTTTCAACTATTAAAAAGGGAAGGGCTCTGAGGGGGTTATCATCCTAAGAGACCTAATTTCAAGAACTTTCAACTACGTTGAAAAAAATGGATATCTCAAAATTTTGATTGGATGTATTTGGGAAAATGGTGGGCGCGAGAGGGGCGTTAGTCGCTCTCGAATCACTTTCAACTATTAAAAAAGGCACTAGCCCTTTCAATTTCCAATTGAATCAGCCCTTTTGAAGTGTCAACGCTTTCAATAAAAACCTTATACGCCCCCAGGGCATAACTTAAAACACTTGCCCTGAGGGCTGTGGGGGGAGGGGAGGGGTTGTCATCCTTAAAGACCTAATTTCCAAAACTTTCAACTACGTTGAATAAAATGTCTGTCTAAAATACTGTTTGGACGTGTTTGGAGAAAAGATGGGCCTGAGAGGGGGGTTAGTTGCCTTCAAATCACTTTCGACTATTAAAAAATGCACTAGCCCTTTGAATTTCAAATCGAATGAGTCATTTTTCAAGTTTCTACGACAAAGATTTCAATAGAAACGTTATATGCCCCCAGGGCATAACTTGTAAACCCTTGCCGTGAAGACTGTGGGGGGAATGTCCTGCTCAAAGGTATAATTTCCTGAACTTTGAACTGCGTGGAACAAAATGGCTATCTCACAAACTTTATTGGATGTGTTTGGGGAACTGGTGAGCATGGAAGGGGTGTTAGTTGCTTTCCAGTCACTTTCGACTGTTAAAAAGGGCACTAGCCATTTCAAATTCCAATCGAATGAGCCCTTTTTGAATTTCTTCGACAACGCGTTATATAAAAACCTTATATTCCCCCTGGGCATAATTTAAACCATTGCCCTGAGGGCTGTGGGGGGGGGGGGGTTGTCATCTTCAAAGACCTAATTTCCAAAACTTTAAACTACGTTGAATAAAATGGCTATCTCAAAGTCTTGATTAGATGTGTTTGGGGAAAAGAAGGGCATGAGAGGCGGAATAGTTGCCTCTAATCACTTTCGACAATTAAAAAGGGCACTAGCGCTTTGAATTTCCAATCGAATAAGCCTTTTTTAAAGTTTCTACAACAACGCCTTCTTTAAAAAACCTTATATACCCCCAGGGCATAACTTACAACCCTTGCCCTAAGGGCTGTGGGGGGACTGTCCTCAAGAGCATAACTTCTGTCTGGAAATCAACTACGCTGAACAAAATGGCTATCTCAAAATTTTTATCGGATGTCCTTGAGGGAATGATGGCCGTGTTGGGGGGCTACATGCCCTCCAATCACTTTTGACTATTAAAAAGAATACTAGCCCTTCAAATTTCCAATGAAATGAGCCTGTTTTGAAGTTTATACGACAACACCTTCTATAAAAAAAACTTTATATGCCCCCAGGGCATAACTTACAACCCTTGCCCTAAGGGCTGTGGATTACTGTCCTCAAGAACATAATTTCTATCTAGAAATCAACTACGCTGAACAAAATGGCTATCTTTAAAATTTTGATTGGATGTGTATCGGGATGGGATGGTGGGCGTGGAAGGGATGTTAGTTGCCTTCCAATCACTTTCGAATATTAAAAAGGGCACAAGCCACTCCAATTTCCAATTTAATGAGCGCTTTTCGAAGTTTCTACGACAACTTCTTCGATACGAAGTGCCCTTCTTTAGAGGAAAAAATTAATGATAATACATTGTGCCAACATCGTTCTTATATGCCCCCAGGGCATAACTTAAAAACCTTGCCCTGAGGGTTGTGGGGGAGGGTCCTCGTCTTTACTTAGTCTTCGTTTCTTGCCTTGTTCTCGAGCGTCCCCGTTCTTTGCTTAGGCAGCGTGATCGCGCGGCTATGATTTATACAACAACTTTCTATATAAACCTTATATGCCCCCAAGGCATAACTTACAACCCTTACACTGAGGGATCTGAGGGGGCTATCATCCTAAAAGACCTAATTTCCAGAATGTTCAACTACGTTGAACAAAATGGATATTTCAAAATCTTGATTGGATGTGTTTTGGAAAATGGTAGGCGAGAGAGGGGCGTTAGTCGCTATCAAATCACTTTCAACTATTAAAAAGGCAGTAGCCCTTTCAATTTGCAATTGAATGAGTCCTTTTGAAGTTTCTACGACAACGCTTTCAATAAAAACTTTATATGCCCCAGGGCATAACTTACAACCCTTGCACTGAGGACTCTGAGGGGGTTATCAAACCAAAAGACAAAATTTCCAGAACTTTCAACTACGTTGAACAAAATGGATATATCAAAATTTTAATTCGATGTGTTTGGGAAAATGGTGGGCGTGAGAGGGGTGTTAGTCACTATCCAATCACTTTCAACTATTTAAAAAGGCACTAGCCCTTTCAATTTCTAATTGAATGAGCACATTTAAAGTTTCTACCACAACGCTTTCAATAAAAACTTTATATGCCCCCAGGGAATAACTTACAACCCTTGCCCTGAGGGATGTTGGTGGAGGGTTGTCATCCTGAAAAACCTAATTTCCAAAACTTTCAACTACGTTGAATAAAATGGCTGTCTAAAAATTTTGATTGGATGTGTTTGAGGAAAATGTAGGCGTGAGAGGGGGGTTAGTTGCCCTCAAATCACTTTCGACTATTAAAAACGGTACTAGCCCTTTGAATTTCAAATCGAATGAACCTTTTTTACAACAAAAATTTCAATGAAAAAGCTTATATACCCCCAGGGTATAACATATAATCCTTGCCCTGAGGGTTGTGGGGGAGCGTGCTCTTCAAAAATATATTTTCTATCTGGAAATCAACTAAGCTGACAAAATCGCTATCTCAAAATTTTTATAGGATGTGCTTGGGGGAATGATGGGCGTGGGGGGGGGGGGGGGCTAGTATCCCTCCAATCACTTTCGACTATTAATAAGGGCACTAGCCCTTTGAATTTCCAGTCGAATGAGGACTTTTGATGTTTCTACGGCAGCGCCTTCTTTAAAAACCTTATATGCCCCCAGGGCATAACTCAAAACCCTTGCCCTGAGGGCTCTGGGGGAGTGTCCTCCTCAAAAACCTATTATCTATGTAGAAATCAACTACGCTGAACAAAATGGCTATCTCAAAATTTTGATTGGATGTGTTTGGGGAAATGATGGGCGTGGGGTGGGCTAGTTGCCCTCCAATCACTTTCGACTATTAAAAAGGGCACTAGCCCGTTGAATTTCCAATCGAATGGGCCTTTTTGAAGTTTCTACGACAACGCCTTCTATAAAAACCTTATATGCCCACAGGGCATAACTAAAACCCTTGCCCTGAGGGTTGTGGGGGAGTGTCCTCCTCAAATACATATTTTCTATCTGGAAATCAACTACGCTGAATAAAATGGCTATCTCAAAATTTTGATTGGATGTGTTTGGGGGAATTATGGTCGTGAGGGGGGGGGGGCTAGTTGCCCTCCAATCACTTTCGACTATTAAAAAGGGAACAAACCCTTCGGATTTCAAATCTAATGAGCCTGTTTTGAAGTTTATACGACAACGCCTTCTATAAAAATCTTATATGCCCCCAGGGCATAACTTAAAACCCTTGCCCTGAGGGTTGTGGGGAGTGTCCTCCTCAAAAATATATTTTCTATCTGGATATCAACTATGCTGAACAAACTGACTATCTCAAAATTTTGATTGGATGTGTTTGGGGGAATGATGGGCGCGGGGGGAGGGAGGCTAGTTGCACTCCAATCACTTTTGACTATTAAAAAGGGCACTTGCCCTTTGAATTTCCAATCAAATGAGCTGCTTTTGAAGTTTCTACGACAACGCCTTCTATAAAACCTTATATGCCCCCAGGGCATAACTTAAAACCCTTGCCCTGAGGGTTGTGGGGGGGAGTGTCTCCTCAAAAACATATTTTTTTTTTCTGGAAATCAACTACGCTGAACAAAATGGCTATCTCAAAATTTTAATTGGATGTGTTTGGGAGAATGATGGGAGTGGGGGGGGGGTCTAGTTGCCCTCCAATTACTTTCGACTATTAAAAAGGGCACTCGAACTCTCAATTTCTAATCGAATGAGCTCCTTTTTGAAGTTTCTACGACGACCCCTTCCATATGAAGTGCCCTGCTCTAAAGGGAAAAATAATAAATGATACATTGTGTCAACATCGTTCTTATATGCCCTCAGGGCATAACTAAAAACCCTTGCCCTGGGTTTGTGGGGGAGTGACCTCCTCAAAAATATATTTTCTATCTGGAAATCAACTACGCTGAAGAAAATGGCTATCTATAAATTTTGATTGGATGTGTTTGGGAGAATTATGGGCGTGGGGGGGGGGCTAGTTGCCCTCCAATGACTTTCGACTATTAAAAAGAGCACTAGCCACTCCAGTTTCCAATCGAATGAGCTCTCTTTGAAATTCTACGACAACGCCTTCTATAAAAACCTTATATGCCCCCAGGGCATAACTGAAAACCCTTGCCCTGAGGGTTGTGGGGGAGTGTCCTCCTCAAAAATATATTTTCTATCAGAAAATCAATTACGCTGAACAAAATGGCTATCTCAAAACTTTGATTGGATGTTTTTGGGGGAATGATGGGCATGGGGCGGGGATTAGTTGCCCTCCAATCACTTTCGACTATTAAAAAGGGTACTATCCCTTCGAATTTCCAATCGAGTGAGCCTGTTTTTAAGTTTCTACGACAACGCCTTCTATGAAAACCTTATATGCCCCCAGGGCATAACTTAAGACCCTTGCCCTGAGGGTTGTGGGGAAGTATTCTCCTCAAGAACATATTTTCTATCTCGAAATCAACTACGCTGAACAAAACAGCTATCTCAAAATTTTAATTGGATGTGTTTGGTTGAATGATGGGCATGAGGGGGAGGGGCTAGTTGCCCTCCAGTCACTTTCAACTATTAAAAAGGACACTAGAATTCTCAATTTCCAATCGAGTGAGCCTCTTTTAAAGTTTCTACGATAGCCCCTTCCATATGAAGTGCCCTGCTCTAAAGGAAAAAATAATAAATAGTACATTGTGCTAAGATCGTTCTTATATGCCCTCAGGGCATACCTTAAAACCCTAGCCCCGAGGGTTGTGGGGGGAATGTCCTCCTCAAAAACATAGTTTCTATCATAGTTTCTACGCTGAACAAAATGGATATCTCAAAATTTAGATTGGAAGTGTTTTAGGGAATGATGGGCCTGAGGGGGGGGGAGCTAGTTGCCCTTAAATCACTTTCGACTATTAAAAAAGGGCAATAGCCACTCCAATGTCCAATCGAATGAGCCCTTTTTGAAGTTTCTACGACAACTCCTTCGATACGAAGTGCCCGGGTATGGAGGAAAAAAAACAAACAAAAAAAACACATTGTGCCCACATCGTTCTTTACTTAGGCAGCGCTTGCGTGCTGCCTTTTATACCAGACAAATACATTAAAGTGATAAGTGCTATGTACGAGAATAACACTGCTACGGTTAAGGTACGAAATGAGTTTAGCAGCTGGCTTTGTATTAAATCAGGAGTTAAGCAGGGTTGTGTTATATCCTCCTTTATATGGATTATTTTGGTGGACTTTGTCTTAAGGAGCACGGGAAAGGCCATGAAATCAAATGGGGAGGAAAAATTCTCATGGACTTAGATTATGCTGATGCTTTAAGCATGCTAGATGAAAGTGTGAGCAAAATAAATGAAGTTTTAGAGTTTTTGCGAGTTCAGGTTGCTAGAATAGGTTTAAAAATTAATGTTAAGAAGACTAAATCACTAAGGTTAGGAATAAGTGAAGATGAAAAAGTGACTTTAGACAGGAAAAGATTGATCAGGTGGGCAGCTTCACTCATCTTGGTAGTATTATTAGTAAAGATGGTGGGAGCAGTGAAGATGTTAAAAGTAGAATAGCCAAGGCTCAGGGTGTTTTTCCACAGTTAAAAAAAGTTTTGAAGAATAGGAAGATAAGCCTGCAAACCAAGATTAGAATATTAGAAGCTACAGTGATGATAGTGGTCAAATATGGTTTTGAAGCATTGGTGCTCCGAAAAGTGGATGAAAATTTGCTAGATGTTTTCCGGAGAAATTGCTTCAGGATTGTTCTGGGTACCCGGTTGACTGACCGTATTTCAAACAATAGGCTATACGAATAATGTGGCTCAATACCGCTCTCTAGGGCTATAATGAAAGAAAGGTTAAGGTGGCTAGGGCAAGTTGCGTTGATTAAGGATGACAGATTGCCGAAGATTGTTCTTTTCGGCCAACCGTCTAGGGCTAAACGGAAAGCAGGTCGTCCTAGTCTGGGGTGGAAGGACGTCATAAAGAAAGATTTAAAGGAAATGGGAACTTCGTTGGCGGGTGTAAAAATGGAGGCTTTGAATAGATTGGGATGGAAGAGGAGCGTTCGTAGCTGTGTTGGCCTCAGGCGGCTTGGTGCTGCGGTGAGTTCTTAGTAGTAGTAGTGGTAGTAGTAGAAAGGATAGATAATTAATAGAAGTTTTGTTTATCATAGTCAGGTACCATTCTCGTGGCTGTAAAATTAATGTGCAAGATTTCTCGTTTGTAGATTCAATCGTTAAACTATTTGTTAGTGTATCAAACAGTTAGTGGTAACGAACTGTAAGTAAGGAGCGACCCGGCTCAATGGTAACCAAAACTCTAAAAAACAGAATTTGATACCAATAAATACA
This sequence comes from Artemia sinica, assembly GCA_027921565.1. Classification (NCBI taxonomy): domain Eukaryota; kingdom Metazoa; phylum Arthropoda; class Branchiopoda; order Anostraca; family Artemiidae; genus Artemia; species Artemia sinica. The sequence goes on along the minus strand of CM051259.1, from coordinate 55,424,398 downwards.
TCAAAAGAATAAGATTTTAATTCTGAATTCAAATATATAAGTTTCATCAAGTTTAATTTTACCAACAAAAGTTACGCGCCTGAGAAAATTTGGCTGATTTCCGAAAAAGGGGGAAAGACCCCCTAAAAGTTATAGAACCTTAATGAAAATCACACCATCATATTCAGTGTATCAGAGAACCCTACTGTAGAGGTTTCAAGCTCCTATCTACAAAAATGTGGAATTTTCCATTTTTTTGCCAGAAGAAAGATCACGGATGCGTGTTTATTTGTTTTTTTTTTGTTTTTTTTTGTTTTTTTTGTTTTGTTTTTTTTTTTTCCCCAGGGGTGATCGTATCGACCCAGTGGTCCTAGAATATCGTGGGAGGGCTTTTTGGAATGGAAATTAAAAGTTCTAGTGCCCTTTTTAAGTGACCAAAAAAATGGAGGGCAACTAGGCCCCCTCCCACGCTCATTTGTTTCCCAAAGTCACAAAATCAAAATTTTGAGATAGCCATTTTGTTCAGCATGGTCGAAAATATTATAACTATGTCTTTTAGGATGACTTAATCCCTCGAAGCCCTCAGGAGGAGGCTGAAAGTTATGAACTTTACCCAATGTTAACATATAGTATTGGTTATTGGGACCCGGGTCAATGGTAACCGAAACTATAGAAAATGGTATTTTTGATACAAATAGATACATCAAAAGAATCGGATTTTAATGCTGATTTCAAATATATAAGTTTCATCAAGTTTAATACTACCCATCAAAAGCTACACGCCTTAGAAAATTTGGCTGATTTTCGAAAAAAAAGGGGAAAGACCCCGAAAATTTATGGAACCTTAATGAAAATCACACCATCATACTGCGCGTAACAGAAAACCCCGACTGTAGAGGTTTCACGCTCCTATCTACAAAAATGTGGAATTTTGCATTTTTAGCCAGAAGAAAGATCACGGGTGCGTGTTTATTTTTATTTTTTTTCCCCAGGGGTGATCGTATCGACCCAGTGGTCCTAGAATATCGTGGGAGGTCTCATTGGAATGGAAATTAAAAGTTCTAGTGCCCTTTTTAAGTGACAAAAAAAATGGAGGGCAACTAGGCCCCCTCCCACGCTTATTGTTTTCCCAAAGTCACCTGATCAAAATTTTGAGATAGCCATTTTGTTCAGCAAGTTCGAAAATATTATAAATATGTCTTTTAGGATGACTTAATCCCCCGAAGTTCCCGGGGGCGGACAGGGACGTTCGCAGGGAGGGGAGCCTCCGGGCCCGGCCCCCCCGAAATCTCACGATTTTTTTTCATTTTCCCATAATTTTCTGATTTTTCTCACAGAATAATGGGTTTGAAGGATTTGCCCCCCCCCCCCCCCCCGAAACAAAATTGCCCCCCCCCCCCCGAAACAAATTCCTGCGTAAGTGCCTGGGTCGGGGTTATGTAGGAGGATCTTTCCATGAAGGAAGTTTTTCATGGGGGAAGGGACATTGCTATGAAGGGGACGCCGGACTTCCCAGCATTATTTAAAAAAAGATGAGAAATTAAATACAAAAAAACAAGTTTTTCAGCTGCAACAGCAGCAACATCAAAACTTTAAACGAACAGAAAATATTACATATATGATTGGGTTCACCCCCTAGTCAATACCTCACTCTTTAAGCCAGAGATTTCTTAGTACTTTCATAAGAGCTGTTTATTCTAATTAACGGCCTTTGTGATTAAGCGGTCATTTTTAAAGAATTGGAACAAAATTCGAACTTTCGCTTAAAGAGCAAGGTATTGACTAGGGGGCGAACCCCCTAATATACGTATTAAAAATATATGAATATAGAAGTTCGTTACGTAAGTTAATTCGTAAGTTACGTATATTTATTACTAATAAAAAACGTTCGTAAATAAAATGAAACAAGTTTCGAGAAAGCCATTTAACCAAATAAAAGTAAATTAATATGAAAATTTTGTTTTAATTATTCCTGTACTGTGAGCCAAGATCAAAACCTGCATTTATTCAAAAATGTTCAAAAATTAAATAAAAAAAAACAAGTTTTTTTAACTGAAAGTAAGGAGCGACATTAAAACTTAAAATGAACAGAAATTATTCCGTATATGAAAGGGGCTGTCCCCCTCCTCAACGCCTTGCTCTTTACGCTAAAGTTTGACTTTCTCAAAACTCTATTTTTTTAAACAATAAAAAACTTTAGCGTAAAGAGCAAGGCGTTGAGGAGGGGACAGGCCCTTTCATATACGAAATAATTTCTGTTCGTTTTAAGTTTTTAATGTCGCTCCTTACTTTCAGTTAAAAAAACTTGTTTTTTTTTTATTTATAGACAAACAGAAAGACAGATGAGCGTACGGATTATTATATATAAAAAATGTGATTTAAAAAACTATCCCTAAATTTGAACTTCCGTTTACTAATCTTAACGTCACCAATCATTTTACTTGTTTTTGAGCTGATAAATAAAATTTAGTTACAGTTTTCACTTTCAACAAAGTAATGAATTGTCGTAAATTGTTTATGGTACTTGAGGTTGAAAGATCCAGACGTGGAATTACTAGATTGCAGCAGATGTTGCAACATGATTAATTGACTTGGACTTGACGCTCTATTATCTTCCAATTTAATTTTTTTTGGTAAACATTAAGTGGTTGGCCTATTTTGAACCAAATATACTAAACACATAGAAGTAAGATTCCTTATTTCGTACTATGTGGAAGACCTGTGGCTGCAAACTCTGCAGAGGTAGTCATATAGAGGCGCAGTTGTCGCCAGCTATTTGCCAGCCAGTGTAGAATAACCCAAGTCTATGTAAGTAAGGCATATTCCGTGTATTTTATTTTAGATTTTACCGTCTTCAAATCCCCCCTCCCCTGTCGGAAGCGAGATCATACGATCTGAAAAAATCATGTCACTAATGGTTCTCAAAACTCGGGACTTCGGTGCCTACGTTACTGCTTATTATATGCTTAAGAAGAATCAGAAAAGCGAAAAAACTGCTTCCTATATTAGTTTCTACCTTTCTTTCCTGACAATACGCTGTTTATTGTAAGAGGACTTTCAATTTCCAATCGAATGAGCCACCCTCCTCCAAGTTTCTATTACCACCTATTCTATAAAAATTGGGTTGGGAAATAAACAGGGGAGGTACTTTGCTCTTTCCTAATTGCCCCCTTCCTAGAATTGGAGGCACTTTGAAGTAGTGTCTTATATAAAGGTTTCAGGGATACAAGAATCTACACTGCAGTTTGACGAGCACATTGTAAGAAGCGACCAATCCTTTTATATTATATACCTATAAAGTGAACAAACACGTTTTGAAAGTATAATTCAGATTGTATAACGCAACCAGACTGGTTTTTGAGGCACTTTCATCATAACGTGTTTTTTTTTGTTTTTTTTTTTAACCAAAAACTAGAAATTGTCAAATTGCGTAATCAAAGAATAGTCTCATTCTAGAAATACCGGTTTACAGTTGGTTATAATCATGTTTTGTTTGCTATATATATTGAACAAATTGATCATTCTGTGTCAGTTGATTAATAGAAGTTATAATAAACCTCTAAGAATCAATTAGCTCGTTCTAATGGACAATAAAAGAATTATAATGGTAAATAAATATACATTATTCGTGGACTAACATAAGAACATAACCTTTTTTATTCACATCATTTGAGTTTCACACAGAAAGGGAACTTCTGTATTTATGCAAGCTCTCGAAGCTACGGTAAATTTCACATGTTCATAACAGCTATTTTGATTAGAAAGACTACGTGCTTTCTCGTGAGATTACATTTCACCGTACTCTTAATTAAGTAACTTAATGAGAGGACCGTTGTCCAAATCAGCCAATAATCAAGGGTAATTATTGTAGAGAAAAAAAGAGGAGGAGTCGGGGGAAGGGGCACCCTCCATTAATATTCTGAATAAAATAATAGTTTAAATTGTATTTTTTTTTTCATGTATCGTATTTAAGAAACGTGTTTTATGACATTCCGGTGGCTCATTGTTGTGGCATTGTTTGGGGGTGTGTGACTGATGCGTCAAAAACTGCACTTTTATGTCTATATGCATTCATAGCTTAACCGAACATAATAATTGGGGTTACAAACAATACTAGGAGGGGGAATTCAGTTTTGAAGGATGTGTAAAAATGGTACTTACTTAATACCCAGTAAACATCTGACTTGAAATGCTTCAGATCTTATATTTTTTGCTAGCTTCACAGCAGATGGCCAGGTATAAAGATATCTGGGTAAATTAGCGTTCGCAACAATTTCTATTTTTAACTCAACAGATAGTAATTATCTTCCGTGTCATATATAATTGAGACGATCATTGTTTACTCGGCTAGTAATTTATAATCAGCTACTTGTATGTACGCGTGTGTATTTACTAAAGGGGATAATTATTGAAGAAAAAAGAGGAGATGGAGGAAGGGGCGCCCACCATTAATATTCTGAATAAATTTCAGATATAGATAATAGTGGAAATTTTATTTTCTTTCATGTATCGTATTTAAAAAAAAAACGTGTTTTTATGACATTCCGGTGGCTCATTGTTGTGGCATTGTTGGGTGTGTGTGTGACCGATGTGTCAAAAAAACTACACTTTTATGCCTATATGCATTCATAGCTTAACCGAACTTAATAATTGGGGTTAAAAATAATGCTAGGAGGGGGAATTCAGTTTTGAAGGATGTGTAAAAACGGTACTCATTAATACCCAGTAAAACATCTGACTTGAAATGCTTCAGATCGTATATTTTTCGCTAGCTTCAAAGCAGAAGGCCAAGTATAAAGATATCTGAGTAAAATAGCGTTCGCAACAATTTCTATTTCTAACTCAACAGATAGAAATCATCTTCCGTGTCATATATAATTGAGACGATCATTGTTTACTCGGCTAGCAATTTATAATCAGCTACTTATATGTACGCGTGTGTATTTTACTAAAGGGGGGTTTTTCTATGTGTTTTAGGATGATTTAAGCCTATAAGACTACAAGCTACCTAGTGAATAACTAAAAAATGATTTTTATATCCAGGATTCTGATATTCAAGCGTCAAGTCAAAAACAACCATAACTCAATGACACAGAAGAGTTCAACTTTGAAACTATTTTAGGGGAAGATGACATACCATCTCCTGAAAATTTGGATCTATCGAAATTAGAGGATTTATTGGTTATGGTAGACAACATTCAAATTCATCAAGAATTCCATTCATCCCACAAGGACCCATCGTATAAAACACTAAAGCCCGTTGGGGAGACTAGCATGAATTTTGAGGAGAGATATCGTGATTCACTATGCTCCACGAGCGGTTTCTGTAATTTCCACTTTAAGCATCATTTATAAGATAGCTTTCAACCTATAGCGCAAATTAATCGGGTATTTTACCCGCCTTTGCTTCGTGTATCCTTCAATGGAATAAGCATCTTCTCGTGAAATTTTTTGTCCATATTTCATTTGAAGTCTTAATTTAAGCAAATTAAACGATCATCGTTTGTTCGGCTAACAATTTATAATCAGCTACTTGTATGCACGTGTGTGTATTTACTAAAGGGGGTAATTGTTGAAGAAAAAAAACGGGGGGAGGGGGCCAAAAAAACTTAATCAGATAGTGTCTTAATATTGATACATGACTTTAGTAGGTGGTAAACATCTGACTAGACATGAAATGCTTCTTACTGAACCAATGGCAAATATTTTTATAATGTACTTTACTTTATTGCTATTACAAATAGTAGATTTGTAAACGGGTAGATTTGTAAGAAAAGAAATCTGCTTCTAGTCTGATCGCTATTTTTTTATGGATGCTAGATTTGTAGGAAAAAGATTGTGTGTGTGTGTGTGTGTGTGTTTGTGTTTGTTGTGTGTGTGTGTGTGTGTTTGTGTGTGTGTGTGTGTGTGTGTGTGTGTGTGTGTGTGTGTGTGTGTGTGTGTGTGTGTGTGTGTGTGTGTGTGTGTGTGTGTGTGTGTGTGTGTGTGTGTGTGTGTGTGTGTGTGTGTGTGTGTGTGTGTGTGTGTGTGTGTGTGTGTGTGTGTGTGTGTGTGTGTGTGTGTGTGTGTGTGTGTGTGTGTGTGTGTGTGTGTGTGTGTGTGTGTGTGTGTGTGTGTGTGTGTGTGTGTGTGTGTGTGTTGTGTGTGTGTGTGGTGTGTGTGTGTGTCTGTGTGTGGGGGAGGGGGCAAGTATTTAGTGAATATAATGCTAGGAGGGGAAATTAAGTTTGAGGGGGGTGTAAAAATGGTACTTATTTAATACCCCGGTAAACATCTGACTTGAAATGCTTCAAGAGAAATAGACTATTGCTTATTTCTGAACTAGTCGCAGTTCCTTGACAAATATTTTTTTATTTACTTTATTGCTATTAGTCAAAACATTGCATTGTCTATGCCACACAAAATAGCGAATATTTTATCGGGGCTTTTAGGTGTTCGATTTTTTTCAGTGTAATTAATAACATTAAAAAAAAATGGTGAAATTTAGAATTGGGTAAGCTCTATTTGGCTACTTTATATGAAGTGAGGGGATGGGGCAAGTATTTAGTGAATATAATGCTAGGAGGGGAAATTAAGTTTTTGAGGGTGGGGTGAAAAATGGACATAGTCTTTTAACTCTATAAAATAATGGTTATTTCACATAGAAAATAAACCTTTTTCTATAGATTAATGAATTAGCAGCGCCATCACCATCAAGTCATGAAGCATCCATTTTTAGTGGACCTGAACCAATCTTCGCACCACCAATGGAGTTTAGGGATGAGCCTACACTAGTTCTTGATAATATGGAGTGGTATAGAGATTTTTAAATGATTGTTTTGGGGACATGGCTAGCCTAGATGATCTAACCTGTGACATTGACTTGGGGGAGGACCCGGAATGGACAGATAGATTTATGAGGGAGCATTTAGGTGATGTTAGTAGTACTAGTGCATCTAAACCGGGTCCTCATAAAGAAATTCCATCACAGGACAATACAGGCTGGCTTGATCAACTATCCCCAAACACCCTGGAAGATATACAAACTAGCCTAGGGGATTTCATGCCACGCCCATCCAATGCAATTGAACAGACTGGGGGTGGTGCTATTGACAATTCTTTGCCACCCCCCACCATCCTGGTTAATGATACCACCAGTACTAGTACTAATAATGATATAACATCATCACAACTATCCCCAATTCCAGATTTTTTTTCTTTCCAACTCTGCCTTGCACCTTACAAAAGTCTACAGCGCCAATTCGGTGACCCATTTAACTCTTTGTTATCAGGGGATATAATAAAAGAGCCCCTGGACATTACCCATTTATATGTTAACAAGATTCGAGTCATTCTTGAACAAACAGATGGGGGTGTGGGGGGTGGGGGTCAGTTTAAAAAGCGTCAATAGCACTAAAATATTTTTTTTTAATGAAAATGCGAGCGAGCTGTATTAGAAATACTTGCACACAGAGATGTTGGCAATTCGCCCGCATTAATCAAATTATGAGGAGGTTTTTTTTAGATTGGGTTAATAGCATTCAAACTAAAGTGGTTAATTATGACGAGGGGGTAGCGGGTCGGTGGTTTATTTATTGAGAGTTAATATTTGTAGATTTAATAAGGATTTTATTTTAAGAGGTGGGCATGGGGAGAGGGCAATTGAAATAAAAGATCATTCAGATTTAGAGGGGTGTAGGGGGATACAACGAATCTGTTTCGATACGAGGCTACAGTGTTTTCAAGTATGCATTTTTAATTGGCCGCATATAGACCCTGTGCGAAAATGCATCTAAGAAAAAGTTTCTCCCCCTCTTCCATTTTACCCCCCTCTCTCTTACCCCACCCCGATGAATTGACAGTTAATGGTAGGGAGGGTTCAAAGTTCCCCATAGTAGATTTTAATTGTTTAAATGGTCAATTTCCCGTGACATTATAAGAAATAGATATTTTCGAGCGGGCTAATGCACATTTAAAGATTGGTGTCACGGTTTTGCAGCATGAAACCGATTTTGAGAAGGGCCACCGTTCCGATAAGAAGGACGTGTTATTTCCAGTGAGAGCTCCGTCAACTGAATCAGTGGAGCATTGGGTGTGGCTTCTATACACGCCACCCTCAGAAACCTGATTCAATTGGACATTTTAATCCAATTACTGATATTAGTAGGGTTTTGGAGGAGGGTAAAAAAGTTGAATGTACGTCTTTGCTGTCTGACATACCTCTCAAGATTTGGACTGATTTAAACTTAAAGAATCACATGAAACACTGTAAACGTCATGGATACCAGGCTGTGGAAACGGTAAGCGGAGATAGAGCGATCTTACGTTTTAAGAATTTCCAGAACACGCTCCTACAGAGCAATAAGATCGTTTTAGACTGCGAGGCCCGACTCAAGACGTGTACGATTCGTCAAATCCAAGTCGTGTTAAAATACATGAAGCCATATGGGTCTCTTACGCTCATGCGCAACGAGATTTCCAATAATACCATGCAAGTGCTGGATGTAGTTGAGACGTTGGGTGGTGAAGACTGTTTGCGCTTGGCATTGGTCAGTCTAATCAAAACAGTGAACGAGGCAATTTTGCGCCTTCGTTACACAAACTATCCTATGCTTCTATCACCAGATGACAGATTGGCCATTAAAAATCGTAAAATTTTTTGGGTTTGCAAGGAGAAATTTGACGATGGTGTTGGGAATGGGGGGAGGAGGATGGTGATCGACCATGATCATTTGTGGCAGGGAATTACATCGGGGGGGGAGTAACTTTAGAGGGATAGCACATCAGTCGTGCAATTTAAACGTTAGACAGCAATATTTTCGTACCGCTTTTTATACACAATTCCAATTATGACAAAGTTTGTTCTACCGGCGTTGGCCCGCATTGCCAGAGTCGAGTTGTAGATGACACACGGATAGATGGTTCTTTTTCATGTAATATCATACCCAAATCATCGGAGAAGCTACTGCTGCTAGAATTCATGTGGAAAATATTTGACAAGGGTAACACGTGCCTGAATAAAATCCGTTTTTTAGACTCTTTCAGCTTCTTCCCCAAATCCTTAAGTCAATTGATTCAGGTACAGAAAAGTGACAATTTTGACAGCTTCCCCCTCCTTAAACAGCGCTTCCCCGATGATGAAATGTATGATTTATTAACCGTGTAAGGGCATATATGCATATGATTATTACAACTCTGCCTCGAGGCTAGATGAGGTGTCATTACCGCCCACTGAAGCTTTTTACAATTCTCTTACTGAGAGTGAGTGGCACCACTAGCGACTATGAATTTGCTAAGAGGGTTTGGGGAAAAGGCGGATGTAAAATGGGTGGAATTATCGTAAAACTATACTTGGCCAGTGACGTAGTCACTCTTCTGGACATTGTACGCAAAAATACGGATAAAATCTACGGGGAATTTGGGTTGGATTTAGGTTATTATTTTCCACTCCTCATCTGGTGATGGACTTGATACTTAAAATCAGCAAAGAAGAAATAGGTCTGATCGCCGATGTGGACCAGCATCTGTTTGTAGAGAGATCAATGAGGGTGTGGGTATGTTTTTCACGGGGACCGTATCATTAAAACTGATCCGACCGGACAGCACACCGATGAAAAGTCAGACGTAGTTTTTTTGGATATGCATTCCCTTTACCCATCGGCTATGTCTCACTACTGTTTGCCGTGTGGCAATTATGAATGGCTAAAAATCCATGTGCTTCGAATTTCTCCGACATTGCTAGGTTTGAGGAGAATGGGACATAGGGATGGTTTTTTGAAATTGACGGTGAAAATACCCATGGAAATCCATGAATCGGTAAAAGACTTTGTTTTTCCGTGCATAAATAGACCGGTGGGTAGGGACTCTCTGAGCCCCTACAATTTATCTCTAGTAGAGGATGGAGTGGAGTATGCACTGGGTACCTTCAAAACAAAGACTAATTGCCGACCTCAACCCGAAACAGAATATCGTTGTTCATCATGTACTATTGAAATGGATGGTGTCCAATGGTTTCAAAGTCAAAAAGTTTCATAGAGCCCTCCAATTTGATCAAAAGCCCTACATGAAAACGTTTATTGACACCTTTTTCAGTAAGCGTTCACAAGCGAAAAAGAAAGTTGAAAAAGAAGTCTATAAACTCATTTGAACTCAGCCTCCGGTAAAATGTGCGAAAGCGTACGAAACAGAAGTCGATGTGACTTTATAGCCAATCCCAAAAGATTGTGCTCGAATCATTGCTGATCCAAACTTCACATCGTTCAAAATCATAGACTCTTATATGGTGCTCCTACATCGCAAGAAAAAAAACATTGTTTTAAATAAAAATATTGCAGGCGGGAGTGCAATAAACTGAAATATCTAAAAAAACTCATGTTGTCATTTTATTATAATGTATGCAAGGTACAGTGGCCGATTGAGGGACAAGTTCAAGTGTATTATGGGGGCACTGATTCACTCCTGTTAAAAGTTAAAACTGAAAATCTATTGAATGATCTAAGAAAATGGCGAGTACATTAAATCACGAATGAACTACACCAATTGGGATGAATCCCGCTACCCAGAGCTAGTGAAACGCCAGGCCGCAAATCAATTGTTAATGTTAAAATCTGAAACGGGTGGCGATCTGATATCCAGTTGTGTGTTTCCTGGGCCGAAGGTATACTGTGTGGAAACGTACAACAAGGATATCAAACAAGTTTACAAGGGGGTACCTACACACTTTGTAAAAAATAATTTCGACATGAGTGTGTATAGAAATTGTGTGGAACGTAGTTTAGTCCCAAGAGCGAAAAGTCATGGCGATTCGCTCTTTACAATTTAAAAACTACACACAGTTAGAGTTGAGAAAAACGCCATGTCGGCCATATCGGAAAAAGTCTATGTAATGAGGATGGTGTGAAGGTACTACCACATGGTCACTATTTAATCTCAGACCGAGTTGAATGTGTAGAGTACAGAAAACAACTCGGTCTACAAAAATTAACTTAAATTCTTTAAAAGTACAAATTGGGTGGGAGGGTGGTGATGGGTGTTTTAAATTCTTTTTTTTCTTTTTTATCACAAACAATTTTCAATGTGTGTGCAAGGCAGAGCAATTTCATGATGAATTCCACTATTTAATGCCCCCCTACAGCCCAACGCAGCGGGCCCGCGGCGCTTCCCGGCCGCCGCAGCGGCAACCCTCGGCCTTCGGCCGCCGCAGTGGCCGCTCCCGGGGGGACCCCCATTTCAAATTCAAAATATTGTAAATAAAAGTGTAATATTATTTTAAGTGTGTTTTATATTCAAATAAATGTTGTATTTTTTAATAAATAAACAAAAAAAGTGTATTTATCAAAGTGTTTTTTTTTCTAGTGATGTAAAATAAATGTTGTATTGTTTATTATAAATAAATAAAAAAAAGTGTATTTTTTCATTCTTAATGTGCTTTTTTCATGTTCAATGTAGTATTTATAAAGTGCTATACTTTTATGTATGATAAAAGAAAATATGATTCTTTATTGATTTTGTTCTTCTTCTCATTATTCTTGAAAGGACTAGTAGGGAAATTATTTAGTCATTAGATAACTATAGTCTACAGTTAGTTGTAGGTGAAGGGTTGAAGGGAACATGTATCAATTTAAAAACACCATTCAGATCGTTTCAGTGTGGGCCATCAATGTCAGGCAAAACAACACTCTTAACTAAAATAATTAAACATTGCGATAAAATGTTTGTGGAAAAAGCGAAAAAAAAACCCTCTACTATTGTTACAGTATTTGGCAGGAGTCATACGATAAAATAAAGCAATTGGCATATCGGGTTTGGTGCAGATACAATTCATACAGGGATTTGATGTTTTCAGCATTATTGAATCAAAAAACTCTTGGCTGATTATTGACGATCTGGCTGAATCTATTGAACAATAGTCCCAGGAAGTGCTACAACTGTTCACTGTTAGCTCTCATCACTAACAAATTTCCGTTACTCTGGTTCTACACAATCTCTTTCACCAGAGCAAATGTATGCGAACACTTGCATTGAACTGCACACTACTATATCATCTACAGAGTTGTTCGTGATTTTAGCTCGCTAATAACTCTCAATAAACAATATACCCCCGCCCCCCTAAATTTCTGCTCTCAACATACAATCAGGCAACTAATAACCCTACGGCTATATCCTATTGGATCTTAGTCAAAATACACTTGAGGATCTGCGTGTAGTCACAGATATTTTTGACAATGAAATTACAGTATATCTCCCCGTGAAAAGTAAAAAGACCTGTTAGTTGCTATCATGAAACTGAAGAAACTACATGAAAATATACATTTATTTTCAGTTCTAAGCACTTCAAAACCCTCGCTTAGGAAAGCCATACTCAAACATGGTATTGACAATGATTTCATTAATCTAATATCCGAACTTTGTTTAAATTTGACCGAGGCAATGTTCAACTGCCAGAAGTAGTAGTTAAGCAACAGGCAAAAGCAACATCGTTCCATTGTACGTACATTGGCCTCTAAAAAACCAAGGAAAGAATTTCAAAAGGAACGTCTTCTTCAGGCGGGCGGTAGCTTTTTCACACTTTTACTGCCAATAATTGCAGGACTTGTAAACAGTTTTCTCTAGAGAATGGCAAAACCCTATAAATTGACGCCAATAGAACTCGCTCTCTCACCCGTGGAAAATCACTTTGAGAACAATCTGAGTAAATTCATTGACAACGAGAATATTGAGGATGATAAAAAACTGCTTTTACTTCAAGATGCACTTCGCCGAGTGGACAAACATAAGCCCTATCGTGCGAAGACCAGTGGTATTGATCCAAAAAAAGAACCATCTCCTCAGGATTCTGCTGCTGCTGCTGCTACTGCTGGAACACAATTAAAGAAGGAGGAATTGGATTCAATTGTGTTGAAAATTGGAAATCTAATGCCCCACTCATATCGTGAACAAGTGAACGACTCATAACATATCTCATGGAAAGTGGTCAAGATCATATTCAAGTTGATAGCAATGGGAAGGGGATTATAATTTAGGGCAAGAGCTATAATCTACTTGATTTAATCTATGATATGGTTACAAATCGTAAAGGACTATTATCATTTGACGCTCATCTATAGAAATTTCTAGATACATTTAACTTCCCAAAAGCCTTATTAGCAATAGACGAATTCCAAAAAAATTAAATGAACATGCACCCTCAACACCATTAAAATATGAGTGGAAAACACCTAGTGGAAAAATTGATGTGACAATGAGGAGGAGCGCACCATTGATAGCTAGACAAAGCGAAAACGTATCAAGTCAATGTCGCCATCACCCCCATCGCCAACCACTAGTATACAAAAGAGTATAGCGGACGTTACACTACGTCTTTACATTCAAAATGGTTGAAGTTCTGAAAGGGTGTTATGAAAATATTGGTGAAGCGGGAAGTTTAAGTTCCCCCACCACTATTTCCAAAGTCACTGGTGTTCATACTAAAAGTGTACAAGACTATCTACAAAATGAATCAAGTTACACTCTGCATATAAATTGTAGGCTTCGTGCTAATCATTATCGAAAAAACTAAAGCCTTTTTCCCATTGCATATAATGCAAGCAGATCTCTTAACTCTAGATGAGATTCAAAGACGTCACAATACACCGTACAAGTTTATTCTACTTGCAATCAGTGTTTTATAGTCGTTATGCATATGCAATTCCATTGCGGGTCAAAAGAGAGGCGTTGAAGTTGCTCAGGCTATAGAAAGTATTCTCGAACAGGATTCGTATAAAAAAAAATTCAAACGGATCGCGGTAGTGAATTTGTTAATCCCCATGTTGCAAAAGTACTAGTGAAATATAATACACTGCTCTATCATAGTCATAGTCCTATAAAGGCTGCATTGGCCGAACGTTTGATAAGAACTATTCGACTTTTAATTTCAAGATATTGTACATTTAAAAATACATCTGCTTTTATTCATGATTTAGATAAAATCATGTTGATTTATAATCAACAACCTCATCGATCATTGTCCAAGTCAACCCCAACGGAAGTTCGTAATTCTGATCATGATACAATTGACACCTTTCTTAAACAATATTCAATGAAACGATTGTCAATAAAAAAAAATCAATGTTGGTGATACTTTTCGAATTAATAGAACAACTAATGTCTTTGAAAAGGGGAATTACTTGTGGTCCACAGAACTTTTTAAAGTGGCAAAAGTCCTAGACACTAAACCATAACTTATCGTTTGCGCGCGATACCAAGATGAAGAGATTCCCGGTGGCTTTTATGACTATGAACTACAAAAAGTTAAAAATAATAGTGAAATCTATCAAATTGAAAAGATAAAAAAAGTTTTTTTTTTGCATGATTGGTATGCAATCTTATATTTTTGGTTTTCTATTTTTTTCTGAAACATGTATTACAGCAGATAAAAAGCCTTCGGTTTTTTAAAAGCCGAACTATATTTATTGAATACTTCATGATTTAATTTTCCAACTAAATGATACTCCTGGGTCACTGCAGTAGTCAACTCACCGTCAGTATCAACACCTGAGATCGATATTCTTAGGCCAATGACTGTCCTCTCAAACTCCTTATATGCCTTTGTGTATCATCATCATAAATTGTATGTAGCTTGTACAGTTGGATAAATTATTGCTAGTGCTCACAATGTTCCATTAATAAATACATTAATTTGTTTGAACAGGCTGTGTAGAATACAACTTCCGTAGGAGAGACCATCTGCAGCAGTTGGAGTTGTATTATCTGACTTTTTCTTCACCGCCAACATTTTTAAAATCAATAAATGTTGATGACAAATCAATGAAAATAGTCTTCATTGGAAAATATTTGAAAGTGTATATTTTCGAGAGGTGATGGGGATGAAAATTGTTCATAGTAGCCATACTTGACACTGACATCAAACATTTTCAGCATTGAACAGATTTAATAAGGAACTGATGATGGATGTGATTCCTTTTTGGGAGATAATTCATCTTCTGAAGAGAAGAAATCCTTCTTGATCTAGCAATCTTTTTTTTTTCTTATTGCTCTTACCTAGTTTTATTCCTCAAAGTCCTTGTTGATGTCCTTCGCTTCCCGCCTGGGTAGAGACTGATGAGTGAATGACGCGCACACATCCTTTTCAATCCCTTCCCATTTTGCTGAGATTTTAATTCCTCACCAACGGCTCTGCTGAAGATCTAACATTTTGCTTAACACTCTCCTTGAAATTCTTACCCAACCCCCAGTCCTGTAGTGTTGAGGCAGCAAAATTTGATGCAGCAGGTGCAAGATATTTTTCTGAAAAGGGGTAGTGCAGAACGAAATAGCCTAGCAAACCAGCTACCAGACCATAGCCAGACATTGTAGTACGCCCCTTGTAGTAGTCCAATCCATGACCTATTTGACGTGGACTCAGAGCACCAACATAGCAATTGATATCGGGACAGACAAATGAATTCTTCTATTGTTCATTTTAGGAGGTGGTGTCGCCGACAATGGTCGAAAATGACATGTAATCACTGCTAAGCCTTTTTTATTTGCTAGATGATCACCCAATTCACTTCTTAGTGTTAACTGACAGAGTTCCAAAATACGAAATGTTTACAGGAAATACTGAAGATGCTTTATATTATAGTGATGAACAAGTTCATGAGTTGTTTTTTCGTTCAAGAAACACGTAGGAGGGGGACATTTGAATTACAAACTCTTGATTTTTCCAAAGAGATGCATAGAGAAATATGCAAGAGTCCGAGGCGAAACCAGGTGGATAATCAGCAAAAATAACTTGATCCATCCCGTAAACGGTGCCAGCGTTTTTCCCATTGATCATATTCTGTTGAAAGCCAAGAACATCTCTCAGAATATCATTGAGATGACTTATTTCAGTGTCAACAGGTGAGGTAATGTAAATCCTATCATGTTCTATTGAATAATTAAAATGGAATGTACCATTCCTACGATATGAGATTTTTCTATTGATTGTACGACACAAATTTTCATACTATTCATATTCCATATATTTCAATTTGACTTGTGGATATTCGCTAGATTTAAGTGCTTCAACCCATTCATATTCGACAAAGAGTGACCAATCGAATGGTATAAAACTTTTATATCATACACACGATCCTTTCTTAGGATGTCATAGGTTTTTTGAGAATACAAAACGACAAGAGGCACTTCATACTTTCCGTCATCGAATTTGATGGCGGGTTAGAGTTTCGTCCAAAAATCACTTGTTTTATTCAAGTCATTGTAGAGAGGATCGGAAACGTTGGACATAAATGTTACATAGAAATCATTAGGCATTGTCAATATCTTCAACACCGATCCAAGAATCAAAATCAGAGTTGTATCCTAGCCACCGAACAAGTAACTGTTTCTTACCCTTGCGAGTACGAGTCTTTAATATCTTTTCAATTTGATAGATTTCACTATTATTTTTAGCTTTTTGTAGTTCATAGTCATAAAGCCACCGGAATGTCTTCATCTTTGGTATCGCGCAAACGATAAGTTATGAGTTTAGTGTCTAGGACTTTTTGCCACTTGAAAAAGTTCTGTGGACCACAAGTAATTCCCCTTTTCAAAGACATTAGTTGTTCTATTAATTCGAAAAGTATCACCAACATTGAATTTTTTATTGACAATCGTTTCATTGGAATATTGTTTAAGAAAGGTGTCAATTGTATCATGATCAGAATGATGAACTTCCATTGGGGTTGACTTGGACAATGATCGATGAGGTTGTTGATTATAAATCAACATGATTTATATCTAAATCATGAATAAAAAGCAGATGTATTTTTAAATGTACAATATCTTGAAAGTAAAAGTCGAATAGTTCTTATCAAACGTTCGGGCCAATGCAGCCTTTATAGGACTATGACTATGATAGAGCAGTGTATTATATTTCACTAGTACTTTTTGCAACATGGGGATTAACAAATTCACTACCGCGATCCGTTTGAATTTTTTTTATACGAATCCTGTTCGAGAGAATACTTTCTATAGCCTGAGCAACTTCAACGCCTCTCTTTGACCGCAATGGAATTGCATATGCATAACGACTATAAAACACTGATTGCAAGTAGAATGTACTTGTACGGTGTATTGTGACGTCTTTGAATCTCATCTAGAGTTAAGAGATCTGCTTGCATTATATGCAATGGGAAAAAAGGCTTTAGTTTTTTCGATAATGATTAGCACGAAGCCTACAATTTATATGCAGAGTGTAACTTGATTCATTTTGTAGATAGTCTTGTACACTTTTAGTGTGAACACCAGTGACTTTGGAAAGAGTGGTGGGGGAACTTAAACTTCCCGCTTCACCAATATTTTCATAAACACCTTTCAGAACTTCAACCATTTTGAATGTAAAGACGTAGTGTAACGTCCGCTACGTATCGTTCGTTTGCGCTATATTTCCGTAGAAAAGAAATTCATTTTTTTTTTATTTCTATTAGTTTTCAGTTCATTATGTAACTGCAAAAATATTTATGGTGTTCGAGCAATAATTTTTATTTTTTTATTTCAAACTGGAGAAATACTTGAAAATTTAAAAATTAGTTTTAAAAATTAGTTTCGTTTTTTGTTAGGTTCTTGCTACTACTCGACGCGTGACTTTAACTCGTCATAACTTGTTAATCATGTTTTGGTTATTTTGTATATTTGTTTTTGCTGTTATTATTTTATTTTGTTTTTTATCTGGATCAGCTGCTGTTGGCCTCGTCTATTATCTGGAACGACAGAAAGGCTACAGAGTAATAGACAGTATTAACGTTTTTTGGCATAAGGTTAAAGAAGGGTTCGAAGCTTCCCGGGCCATTCTAATGCAGAACAAACTGGACAACGCACATAAGGGCAGCGAAGATTGAGATGAGGAGAAAAGCAGCAGATACTAAAAAAAAGATAGGAAAAATTTATTCAGATAAAGGAAAAAGGCGGCAGATATTACAAAAGGAACTGGAAGAAATTGGCACAGATTAGAAAAAAATACATATAAAAAAGGACGATAAAATTGTGGTTCAAAGAAATTAAGGCAAACAAGGCCGACGAAACTTTAGCGTTAG
This sequence comes from Artemia sinica, assembly GCA_027921565.1. Taxonomy (NCBI): domain Eukaryota; kingdom Metazoa; phylum Arthropoda; class Branchiopoda; order Anostraca; family Artemiidae; genus Artemia; species Artemia sinica. Next base: position 55,406,384 of record CM051259.1, on the reverse strand, counting down.
GAAATATTTTAAAAAAGGAACTGGAAAAAATTTTTTATATATTGAAGAAAAAATTCAGACAAATGATAAGCTATAACTCTTCTTGAAGACAGACAATGATAAACCACTAAGAACGAATTTCTGAACCTTCTATAAATGAAACTCGAAGGTGCAGGGAACACAACTTCAAAATAAAAAAAAAATATAATGGACTCGCAAAAAATTCAAAAAACTGAAGCAAAGACTGATGAAGAGAGTAACGAAAAGAAATGCTTCAGAAAAAGAAAATACTACAGAGAAAGAAAATGCTGCCGAAACAGAAAATTCTCTAGAAAAAGGAAATGCTGCAAAAAAACAAAAATACTTCAGAAAAGGAAAATGCCACAGATAAAGAAAATGCTGAAGAGAAAAAAAGGCAGCAGGAAAAGAAAATGCTGCAGAAAAAGAAAATGTCATAGAAAAAGAAAATACTTTTGAAAAAGTTGCCGACACAGGAAGCGTTGATAGTCTTTTCTTATCGTTTACCATTCATCCTGGAAAAAGAACCTTTAACCGGCGAAGTTACGCGAAAGTCGAGTGCGGGTGGCTTAGTGACTACTGTTGCTCCAGTATTTTCGCAGTGTAAAGGAAAAAAATGGGTGGGTTGGACAGTAATTGTTCTATGGGCCAAACGAAGAGCCAGAACCTATCCCAGAAGCAGATCGGAATAACAAAAACTCCTACTGCTGATATTAAAGCTGAACAGATTGTTTCAGTTTATTGTGACGAAATTTTTCATTAGAGCCGACGCAGCATAAGGTCAGTAATCCAAAAGAGGATAGACCTCGAAACAACGCTGAAAAAGGTTCGGACCTGAAAAAGGTGCAGGACAATTCTGCACCAGCTCTTCTAGATACTCCATCTTCCCCTCTTATAGCACCCCTCCTCCTCCTCCTTTACCTACTCTTATTTCACCTTTTTCTTCTCCGTTAGATTCTCAGCTTTGCAATCAGCAGTCATACACTCGAGACAAAAATGTTCCACAAGCAACACCACCAACAAGAACTGAAAGAGAAACCCGCACATCTCTTCTCTCTTCAGTGGTGTCATTGAAGAATTAAAAAAACAAACAGAACATAAAAAAAAAGAAATAGTGAAGACATTGATATTTGGCTGAAAAAAACTGGAAAACTTGGAGAAAAAACCAAGTACCAATGAATGCCAGCTGTAGGCTAGGATAGGGTTCGGAGGGTGGGTAGGTTAGAGTAGGTTTAGAAAAGCTAGGTTTAGTTAGAGTTAAAGGCTAGGTAAGGCTAGGTGAGGATGGGGTTGGGGTGTGTGGGTAGGCTAGGTTTAGTAAAGCTAGGTTTATTTTGGCTAGGATAAGTTAGGTTAGGGTAACTAGCAGTAGTTCTTAGGTTAGGCTGGGTTAGGATAGGTTAGGTTAAATTAGGACAGGATTGGGTGGGTGGCTGTCTTGGGATGGCGTTAGGCTAGAATGGGGTTGTGGTGTAAAGTTTAGTTTGGCTAGGTTAGTTGGGGTTGGGCGGGTGAAGGCTTCAAATGGTATGACAAGATCCGTAATACTGAGATCCTGAGGAGCTTCAAGTTGGTGAACCTCTCCTCCCATGTAGAAGCTCGTTCTCTAAGATGGTACGGCTACTTACTCGCCTCCCGCCAACTACTCCTGCAAGGATCATATCGGACTTCAATCCCTCGATTGTCTGGAAATGTCCTCGAGGGAGGCGGCGCGCACCAGATGGGCTGATGTTATAAATCAATGCCTCCTCAACCGCAACATCGACCCAAATGAGGCCCCATCCTTAGCCCTAAACAGGGCTGCTTGGAGAAGACTGACAGCGCTGTCAACCAGTTCCCTCTACGCTGGTGACCCTGCTGAGCAAGAGCGATAAGTCAAAGTAAGTCGTCATTTTGTAAAAAGAGATTTGGGGAGGGGAGAAGCTGGCTACCCTTCAATATCTTTTGACGCTTAAAAAGTGAACTAGAACTTTCAATTTCTAATCAAATGAGCCTTCTCTGAAGTTTATATGAGCATTCCTTCCATAAGAACCCATATATGCCCTCAGGGCTAACGAACTAATAACCCTTGCCCCTGAAGACTGTGGGGGGAGTGTCCTGCTCAAACATATAATTTCCAGAACTTTCAACTACGTTGAACAAAATGGCTATATCAAAATTGTGATTTGCATGTGTCTTGGGAAATGGTGGGCGTGGAAGGGGTGTTAGTTGCCTTTCCAATCACTTTCAACTATTAAAAAGGGCACAAATCACTCCAATTTCCATTGAATGAGCCCTTTTCGAAGTTTCTACGACAGTTTCTTCGATACGAAGTAGCCTGCTCTAAAGAAAAAAAAATAGTAAATAATACATTGTGCCAACATTGTTCTTAAATAGCCCCCGGGCATAACTTAAAACCCTTGCCCCGAGGGTTGTGGGGGAGTGTCCTCCTCAGAAACATATTTTCTATCTGGAAATCAATTACGCTGAACAAAATAGCTATTTCAAAATTTTGATTGGAGGCGTTTGGGGGAATGATTGGCGGTGGGGGGGGGGGCTATTTGCCCTCCAATCACTTTTGACCCTTTAAAACGGCACTAGAACTCTCGATTTCCTTTTGAATGATCCCCCCCCCTTTGAAGTTTCTATGACGACCCCTTCCATATGATGTGCCTCTGGGGGAAAAAAAATAATAAGCAAATAATAATAATAAAACATTGGAGCCGTATGGCCTTTACTATAGGCAACGCTATAGCGTTGCCTCTGAAAAGTCCTGCATGTAAAACAATGGACAAGACGCATAATTTACAATCCTTGCCCGACGCTGTATGGGGCATGGCATCCAGGAGACATAGTTATTTAAACTTATGACTATTTAACAAAATCGCTTTTTGAAAATTTCGGTCAGTGTTGAAAGGAAGATACATTTAAAACGGCAAGGGGAACAGGTTGCCCTCCGATCACCCTTCAACATCCCCTGCAAATTTCAACACAGTACCCTCAGATGTTCCTTAGATATTGCCGATGTTCGCTTTTGACAGCCCGCATGCACAGAGTGTGTTTTGATTGTGTTCGGCATCCCTCATTATTTTCTTAAAGTCTAATCTTAGTGTTCTAAGCCTTCTTGGAGACTCATGATCAAATATGCCCCATTTTCCCAACATCAAAACCTCGTTTGTTAACAACGGACAACTTGTATAAACTACAGTCCTTGTCCCAGGGAACGTGGAAGGGTGGGGGGGGGGGGGTTCAACCGAAAGGTTATAGTTATTTGACATTTGGATTATTTTTAGAACAATTTCTGGATATTTTGGTCGCATATACAGTGACCTTCTTCAGCAGATAAACTCTAGATAGAGTTTATTTGCTAATGACGGTCACTGTATATATAACCAAAATATTCAGAGATTTTCTTGTTATTTCACTGTCAAATAAAAGGATTTGTCCCTATTAAACTGTTATTTGTTCTTAAACATACAATTATAGTTGTAAGAGAACGTCTTTCGGAGTACCATCATGATGATGCAAAATAAAAAGCATGACAGTTCAGAAATAAATTTTAATATGACCATCACTGTCGCTGATAGTCATCAGGCTGCGCTGACAGTCTAATCAATCCAAAAGCTACATATCCAAAGGTGTGAATACACCCTGCCCTGACATAAAAAGCACTGCTGACAAGTCCCGATATACAAACTTTAGATAGTGATGAGGCAACTAGAACTAAGGAAATTCCTGTCAGGTGAATCCTTCGCAAATTTTGGAAAAGAGGGGAGACGGGAGCGGGGAGAATTTTTCTTCAGTTTCTTCTTTTTTTCTGAATTGTAGGAAACACACGAAACTTGGGTGGGGAGTTTCTGAAAAACCTGATTGCTGTAAGAACAAAATCTATATTACAAAAATATTAATGATCAAAAGACTTTAAAAGATGATATAAATTTCACATATTCTCTATCACAGAAAAATGAAGTCTTGAGAACCTCGACATTCGTAGAACGTCATCTCGCAAAGACAAGACAGGGAATAAAATCAAACAACTTTCTTTGCTTTGTTACTCCCGCATAAGCTCATCAACCGTTGTCTAGTTTAATTTTGAAATGATATCGTATTACACTTTGAAAGTTAATTAGCCCATAGAGCACTGCTACCTAAGAAAGGCAGTGCAATGCTCTCCTTTGAAATTCTACGCACCTATTTACGTGGAAGTTACAACAATCAAATCAGTACCCGATGAAAGCCAAACGCCATTTCTAAGGATTATCCCTTCTATAATCGGCTCTTAGTATTTAATTGCAATATCTTGTCAACTCAGAGACACGAGACGTTATTACCGGATTCCCATGCTAGGTGGGGAACCCTGGTGTTGCCTGGGCGCGGTTAAGAGGAATTTATTTCAAGGATAAAATTCATTAAATTCCCTTGATCTTAGGGATTGTTCGAATTGTTTTCCTTTTCGTCATTGTGTCAAATCAGATCCTCAAAGTTCAATATTATTGGTTTACAGCCAGAGGGAATATTAAAGAAAACGCTTTTCTGTAAACAAATTGATGATAATTAAAACGCGTCAACTACAAGAAACAAAATTGAAGAAAAGAACAACAGTGGATAGAAGTTTCTACATTAAAAAATTAAAAGGCCGTATGCAGGGGGGGGGGGGGGGGGGGAGGGTTTCCGTGACTGAGTCCCTCTAAATTTTTTGTCAGACTCGTAAAAACGTAACAAAATGCATACAAACAAATTTTTGATGTGTTTTCTAAAGTTTTTTCTTAACCCCCTCCCCACCCTAAAAAATATCCTGCATACGTCCCTGAAAGAGATCCACTTCAAATCACACACGATAGGATCTGCCTCAATTATGCTAGCGAAAACTATCCCTTTTATGCAGAGTTTTCCAACATGTAGTCATATTCATCAATCCGTCCTGAGGTCCACAGTTCCTGTAAAACTGCTACTAGTACTAAACCCTCAAGGTAGCATCAAGCCACTTGATGCCAACACAGCTACGCACGCTCCTGCTCCATCCAAATCTATTCAAAGCACCCTCTTCATACACTCTCAGGAATTTCTCATTTCCCTTAAACTTTTCCTTACAACATCCTCCCGCCGTAACCGAAGACGACCTGCTTATCGTTTTAGCTTAAGATGGTTGGTCCAAAAAGGACAATTTTTGGCAATCTATCATCCCTCATCCGCAGAACACGCCCTAGCTATCTCAACCTTTCTCTCATTATTCCCTAGAAAGCGGAATTGAACCACACTTTTGGTATAGCCTATGTTTGAGAAACGGTCAGTCAGTGGGGTACCCTTGCCATTTTCCAGCAACAAGCTTAAATTGGCAGATTACGAAAAAGTATTGCTCCTGCAACATAATTTTCAGTATCATATTAAAAAAAAAAATCTGAGGATCTTGAAGCGATGGTGTCAAGCTCCTTCCTAGAAAAACACACAGTTTGTCTTTTTTTTTTTCCCAAGGAGGATGGATAATTACTTGTTTGTTTTCTCAAAGGTGATTCTGTCAATCAAGTTGACGTAGAATATTAAAAGAAGGCAAAAGAGGATGCAAATGACATGACAGGCCATGTCTGCAATTTTGAGGTGTTTAAAACAACAATTTTGATCCAAAAAAGGCAAAAATACCACCGAGGAGAGATTCCCGAAAAGCAATTTGTCGAAGACCTATCTATATAGCCTTAGGTTTTCGTAAGCAACAATGCTACGTGATTCATAGATGTCTCTAAACATGTATTCATTCCATAAGGAACAAACATTTATTATACATTAAATAAAAAAAAACAAGTTTTTTCAACTGAAAGTAAGGAGCAGCATCAAAACTTAAGATGAACAGAAATTATTACATATATGAGGGGTTTGCCCCCTCGTCAATGCCTCGCTCTTTACGCTAAAGTTCGAATTTTGTTCCAGTTCTTTAAGAATGACCCCTGAGATAAAATTTTTTAATTAAAATAAATAGCTCTTATAAAAGTACTAAAAAACTTTAGCGTAAAGAGAGGTATTGAGGAGGGGGAGAATCCCCTCATATTATTATTATTATTATTATATTATTTTCTTACTTATTATTAAATATACAAAATGTTGTAAACGGAGTACAAGAAAAGAAAAAAAATAACAACAAAATATCCAAAGAAAACTTAGCTACAGAAAAACAAGATTAAGAACATTACTACGACAAAGAATTTGACGAATTTAAGTTAAATACGTAAAATATACGTAATAATTTCTATTCGTTTTAAGTTTTAATGTTACTCCTTACATTCAGTTGAAAAAACTTATTCTTTTTTATTTAATTTCTGATCGTTTTTTCAATAATGCTGGGAAATCAGACACCCCTTTCATGGAAAATTCCCTTGCCCCATCGAAAGGTCCTCCACGTAGCCTTCTGACCCTGAATCCACCCCACCAGAAAAAATCCCACCTGAAAACGTCTATATACTTCCCAATAACCTAATACTTGTGAAGAATGGACAAATTTTAAAACTTGCAGCCCCTCCCCCCGTCACTGTGCGGGATTAAGTCATCCTCAAAGACATAGTTATTAGATTTTTTTACTATGCTGAACAAAACGCTATCTCAAAATTTTCATCGGGTGACTTTGGAAAAAAAATGAGCGTAGGAGGGGCCTAGCTACCCTCCAGTTTTTTTGGTCACTTAAAAAGCGCACTAGAACTTTTAATTTCCGTTCGAATGAGCGTTCTTGCGATGTTTTAGGACCACTGGGTCGATATGATCACCCCTGGGAAAAACAAACAAACAAGCAAATACGCACACGTGATCTTTCTTCTGGCAAAAAATACAAAATTCTTCACTTTTACAGATAGGAGCTTGAAACCTCTACAGTAGTAGACTAGTACATTATACTTCTAGACCTTTATGTTCCTTCAGGTGTATTTCCACCACTTTACGTTCCATGGCACCTTTCCATTTCAGATTACCAGACTGATTATTGCTATTGTTGTCAATTGCATATGGAATTATACAAAACCTACCAGACAGGTTTCTTGGCCAACCAGACAGGTTTCTGGGCCAACCTCTAAGTTTCTGGGCCTTTACGTTCCATGGCACCTTTCCATGGCAGATTACCAGACTGATTATTGCTATTGTTGTCAATTGCATATGGAATTATACGAAACCTACCAGATAGGTTTCTTGGCCAATCAGACAGGTTTCTGGGTCAACCAGACAGGTTTATTGCTGGACTAAAACGGGGATTCCCACAATATATTTGTTTCAAAACTCCAAGTTTTTCAACCAGACTGGTTTTTTCGAGCTGACACCTGTTTTTTAGGCAGCCAACCAGAGAACTGCTTACATATGATTTTCCCTTTGCTTAACAATTCGTCATTGAAATCCCGTATAAAATGTTCATGCATTAGAATTTAATTTTCATTATGTTTTAACATATCGAGCATACTACACTGAATTTTATTAACTTTGAAAAACAATGGATATTTCTATTTTCAATGTGAGTACACTTTCATTCTTTATTTCCAAAAAAAAATCGTTTTACTAGTAAATTCAAATTTCAGGGGGACTTAGCCCCCCTCCCCTCCAACAATACAAACCCTTAAAATATGATGTGTATAGTCGTTAGAAAACGCTAAGTATGCTTTTTTTTTCTAATATGTAAAACAAAAACCCCCTCCTCCATTGCTGTGTTACGACCATAATTAATTACTTTTTAGTTATTTCCTTCAAAATATCCTTTTCCAATCGTGCGTTTAAAATGTGCTGTCATAAAACCATTTGTGTTTAACTTGTTACCAAGAGGGAATGATTTCAAAACAACATTGGCGTGCGTCTTATCGGGGTTATGATAACAAAGGATGGAAATGCGCTATTCAAGACTCGTTGACAAGAATTTCTTTTTTTTGACCAAATTAGACTAGATGAATTTGCTGAAAGCAAAAGGGTTTAACAGATGATTAAGAGGCTTTTATAAAAACATAAGACAGGGAAGGGGCCAATGTATCAATTCTAACATGTTCATTGTAAGGTGAAAAAAAAAACTATTTCTTCGAATGAAAAGTAAAGGGGGGAGGGAGTGAGTTCTTTGTGCAGACACGTATATCCTTTGACAAGAAAACTAATGTGGTCATTCTGACACATACCTGAAGTTTAGTGTTTGGTTAGGTTTTAATATAGTTGACTATTTTTTACATCTATATTTTAAATCATTGTATTGGATTTGATGCAGTGGAGAGGAGGGGAGAGGGGAATTCTTTGTGCAGACTAATTTTCTCTTCTGTAAAAAAAGGGAACCGTTTTTTTCCATGCTAAATTTTGCCTTCTTTTTAGGAAGAGGATTCCTACAATTACTCTCCCCGGAAAAGAGAGCTAAGACTAACGGCGTTGTTCCAATACAACAAGTGGAGATAGGCGGTCCATTGGAGGCTACTCACATCCATTCCAGACCGGCGCAGTGACATCGATGGGGAGTCCCACTTGTTCCACCACATCTATGCAAGAAACGGACGACACTCAACAGCAGTCTGAATTTGGAAATGTGAGTATTTCACCTCTAGCTTCTACCTATTTCTATCCAACTTTTTTTTTGTTTTTTTTAAGTATTTTCTTTTCGCCATTTTTCAACACCGTAAAAGTGTATGTCAGAGATATTAAAATTTTAATCCCCCCGCCCCCAACCATGGTTTTAAATTTCTCTGCCCCCCTCAGAGATAGCTGAATATAATGCATTTTTTTATTAGCAAAGAAAGCGCTCTATTGCGTCTTTCTGAACTTTCTGTGGGAGGGGGGTGGAAGTAATTAGTTTAAATAATTCTGGGAGGAATTGAGTTTTGAGGATGGAGTGAAAAAAAAATGAATATGTTTTTTTAACTTTATAAAATAATGGTTATTTCACATAGAAAATAAAACCTTTTTTCTATATGGGTTAATGAATTAGCCTTTTCGCCGTTTTTCAACACCGTAAAAGTGTATGTCAGAGATATTAAAATGTTAATCCCCCCGCCCCGTCCGACCATTGTTTTTGAATTTCTCTACCCCCCTCTGAGATAGCTGAATATAATGCATTTTTTTATTATTAGCAAAGAAAGCACTCTTTTGCGTCTTTCTGAACTTTCTGTGGGAGGGGGGTGGAGGCAAGTATTTAGTTTAAATAATTCTAGGAGGAATTGAGTTTTGAGGATGGGGTGAAAAATGAACATGTTTTTTTTTAACTTTATAACATAATCGCTATTTCACATAGAAAATAAAACCTTTTTTTCTATAGGTTAATGAATTAGCCTTTTCGCCATTTTTTTTCAACACTGTAAAGGTGCGTGTGTGTGTGTGTGTGCGTGTTGTGTGTGTGTGTGTGTGTGTAGTGTGTGTGTGTGCCCATGTGCATGTGTGCTATTAAAAAAAATGTAATTCATTATTCACTTGTTTTATAAATAATGCTATAAGCAAAAATTTTTAATTTATTATGCATTTGTTTGATAAATTCGAATCCAATTAAGAAGAAAAAAAAATTTTTTGATAAAAAAAAAGTGTGCTATAATTGTGATAAAACTTTCGTCAAAGAAAAAAAACTTAATCCATTCATTTTCTAGTTTCAGGGGGAAGCTGTGAAAACTTCTGCCTCCCTGACCCGGGACTTCAAAGTATCATGGGTAATTGTCCCCTCTCGCCGGATGATGTTAGTGAAGGTATGCCATTTAATATCCCCCTGGATTTTCAATTTACAGCTGAAGAAATGGACAGTCTTATGCAAATTGTTGGACCTAATTTTTCCGGGGACATTGACGATAGTTTTATAATTAGTGAATTGGGTCCTGTGCAAATAGGTGCAGGACATGAAAAATAGTGGTATGTCCCCCGAACTACGTGAATTTTATTTGTTAGAATCTGCTCTAGGTCACTTACAAACACATAGGGTAGATTTTAACCCTCCCGAAGAAAACGTGATTGATGGGAACGTTATTTTAACAGACCCTGTAAATGTTCTCCATAGCTACATCGACAGAATTCGAGCACTTATTGAGGTTCAGATTCGGAAATGGGGGGGGTCAAGGGGGGGGGGGTTTAAAGCATTAGTAAATCAAAATGTTTATTTACAAAAGGGAACATCTGGGGATATTTTTATTTTTCATTTTTCAACTGGCAATCTAACTTTTTACCCTGGTCTAAATGAATTTGAGGAAACTTTTTCAACTGGGTAAATAAATTAATTTCGACTTTGGACATGTTTAACGAGAGGGGAAGTGGGCCCACCATTTTATACATTGAACACATGGATCTGAATCTCAGTAGATTAAAAAAAAACTTTATTTTAAGGGGAGCGGGTAATCTAAAAATAAAATGCCACCCAGATTTGTCGGCTACCAAAGGGGTTCAAGGTTTCTATTTTGACACGGGGTTGCAATGCTTTAAATATGCATTTTTAGCAGCAGCCCATAAAACATTAAGAATAGATTCATCAATGAAAAATCTCGACAGCCTTGCTCGTAACGGTGGAGAAAATTTCCCTAAAGTAAATTTTGACTGTTTAGAGGGGAAGTATCCGGTGTCCTTGAAAGAAATAGCCATATTCGAAAAAGCAAATGAAAATCTAGGGTTGGGGGTGGTTGTTCTCCAGTATGACACGGAATTTGTAAATGGGGGAAAAGAAACCAAATAAAAAAGGGGTTTTATATTCAGTTAGGACACCGTCGGTAGATATTGTTAAAAATTGGGTTTGGGTTATTTACGAGCCCCCCCCCCCCAAGATGTAAATTCCTATGGTCATTTTTCCCCGTTACGGAAATAATTCGACACCTATCCCAAGGTGTGAAGAAAGGGGAACGTTTCTATTGCCCCATGTGCCTTTCTCCATTTAGAACTGAGCGAACATTCTCGGATCACATGGGGCATTGAAAAATTCATGGGAATCAACGAATTGAAGAAGGCAAAGATACTTTACAATTTAAAAATTTCCAAAATTCACTGCTACAAGTTGATAAAGTAATGTTTGGATTGTGAATCAAGACTGATGGAGGTATCAGACCCATCAAGGCCAAATATAGTCAAGGAACACAAGCTAGTTGCGTGTTCCTATGCGCATGCCCTTCGCGATTCCAATAATAAAATCCAGTTGGAAGAGTTTTTTTTGGCTATGGATGAGGAGCGTAACATGGAAAAGTTATTGATATCTTTAATAAAAACAGCAAACGCCGCAATTTCACGATTGCGTCACACCATCTACCCAATGACATTATCAGATAAGGAGCAACTGGCACTAGAAAAAGGGGACAATTTGTTGGGTTTGTAGAGGTGTTCTTGCCCCAAAAGACGCGGTCCAGGATCATAATCACCTTATTGATCCCAATTCAACGGAAAAAGTAACTTTCGGGGGTGGGCTCACAATTCATGTAATTTAAAAATAAAACAACAACTCTTTCTTCCGGTTTTTATACATAACTCTAACTACGATCTGAAGTATGTGCTACCAGCAATGGCACATCTTCAAAGAAATGGAACAGTGGATGATGCATGGGTGATAGACAGCTTTTCCTACAAAATCATTCCTAAATCATCGGAAAAGCTGCTTGTTTTGGAATTTATGTAGAAATTTGTTGAAGACGAAATTGAGTACGCGAATAAAATTCGCTTTTTAGATTCCTACAGTTTTTTCCCCAAATCATTGAGCGAATTAATTCAGGTGCAGAAAAACGATGACGGCTGCAACGCTTTCCCCCTTCTCAAGCAACAATTTCCAAATGATTTATATGATTTGTTGACGGTCAAGGGCATATATCCTTATGATTATTATTGTTCCATGTCGAGATTCGCCGAGGAAACTGTTCCTTTCGATTGAATCGTTTTACGACAGTCTACACGATCGTAGGTGCACCCCGATGAATACAGTTTTGCTAAGAAAGTGTGGGCAGAGGGAGGGTGTAAAAATGGGTTTGACTACTGGCAAGCTGTATTTGTCGAGTGATGTGTTAACTTTGTTAGACATTATGTGTAAAAAATACGGACAAAATCTATGGGGAATTTAATCTTGATTTGGGCTATTATTTTTCATCTCCTCATTTGGTAATGGACCTCATCCTAAAACATTAGGGGAAAAATTGGGCTAATCACAGACATTGATCAGCATCTGTTCATCGAAAGGTCAATGAGGGGTGGATACGTTTTTCACGGGGATCGTATCTTGGAAACTGATCCAACTGGAGAGAAGACGGGGACAAAATCGGATGCAGTTTTCCTTGATATGAATTCTATCTACCCCTTGGCCATGTCCCATTATGCGCTACCTTGCGGTGACTATAAATGGCTCAATGACCCTCAAGCTCCCCATTTCCCCAACATTGACAGTGTTGAGGAGAATGGACCGGTTTGGATGGTTTTTGAAATTGATGGGGAGATACCAGTTGAGCTTCACGATTCAGTAAAGGATTTTGTTTTCCCGTGCATCAATAGACCTGTGACTAGGGACTCTTTGAGCCCCCGCAATAGGCGTTTTAGTCGAGGTGGACGGATTGCATTGGTCACCTTCAAAACAAAACTTATTGCTGACCTTCTACCGAAAAAAATATTGTTGTACATCATGTGTGACCTTAAAATGGATGTGCAACAACGGTTTCAACGTCACAAAGGTTGACAGAGCGCTCCAGTTTAGCCAAAAACCATATCTAAAAACGTTTGTGACACTTTTGTCAACAACGTTCTGAAGCACAAACAAAAGGCCGAAAAAGAAATTTATAAGCTCATTTTGAATTCGGCTTTCGGCAAAATGTGTGAGAGTGTACGCAATAGGAATCGTTGTGACGTCGTGGCCGATCCCAAACAATGTGCTCTCGAATATTGCCGATCCAAATTACACTTCCTTCACAATCATTGGCCCAGACATGGTACTATTGAATAGGAAAAAAAGACGCATTGTCCTGAATAAAAATATTGCCGCAGGCAGTGCGATCTTGGAGATCTCTAATAAGCTCATGTTGGAAATTTTACTACAATGTGGCTAGGGTACAGTGGCCGGAAAAGGGGCAAGTAGAGGTCTGCTACGGGGAACGGATTCTCTACTGTTAAAAGTAAAAACCCCAAATCTAATTGATGATTTGGCGCACGGTGAAATTATCAGCTCACGGATGGACTACACAAATTGGAGTGGGCTTTACCCAGAGCTAGTGAACGTCGGGCGCCAAATCAGCTTTATTTTTTTAAATCAGAAACGGGAAGCGACATGATTTCCAGTGGTGTGTTTGTAAGTGGTGTGATTTCCATGATTTCCAGTGGTGTGAGGTGTACTTTATACAGACACACGACGAGGAAATCAAGAAACGTTGCAAAGGAGTACTCACGCGCTATGTGGATAAGATTTCGACATGGACATCTATAGGAATTGTATTGTTCAAAATACAATTCCACGAGCCAAATTGCTGGCATTCGTTCTCTCAACTACAGAACTTTACTGTAAATGTAGAAAAAAAATTGCCATGAGTACCATCTCCGATCTATGTTTGTCAAGACGGGTGTGACTACCCTCCCCCTTGGGCACTATTTAACTTCAGACCGGGCCGAATGTGTTATCCATAGGGAAGTCTCGGTTTGAATAAAGTCCAGTAAATTTTTTTTCCTATAACCTTTGGGGGGGGTGCCTCACGGCCTTTGAGGGGGGGCCTCGCGGCCTGGGGGGGGGGGGCGGGGCGGCGCCAGCGTGGGGCGCACCGCCAGCCACTAACCAAAGTTTCTTTTTTTGACTTAGAGCAGATTTTTTTTTGTGCTTTTTGTACATGTTTTTTGCATTCAAATTTTTCTCTAAAGTGCTATTTTTAAATACAAGAAATATGATTCTTTATTGATTTTTTGTTCTTTGAAACGGAGTAGGGAAATATTTAGTCATTAGACAACTATGGTCTACAGTTAGTTTGTTCAGGTGAACTATTGAAGGGAACATGTATCAATTTAAAATCACCATTCAGATCGTTTCTGTGTGTGCCGTCAATGTCCGAGCAAAACACACTCTTAACTAAAATAATTAAAAATTGCGATAAAATGTTTGTGGACAAGCCGAACGAAAAAATCCACTATGTTACAGTATTTGGCAGGAGTCATACGATAAAATAAAAGCAATTGCCACCGACGGGGTTGGTGCAGATACAATTCATACAGGGACTTGATGTTTTTCAACATTATGGAAGCAAAACTCTTGGCTGATTATTGACGATCTGGCTGAATCTATTGAACAATGGTCCCAGGAATGCTACAACTGTTCACTGTTCGCTCTCATCACGAACAGATTTCCGTTACTCTGTTCTACACAATCTCTTTCATCAGAGCAAATGTATGCGAACACTTGCATTGAACTGCACCTACTATATCATCTACAGAGTTGTTCGAGATTCCAGCTCGCTAATAACCCTCAATAAACAAATCTATCCAGGCGCCCCTAAATTTCCTGCTCTCAGCATACAATCAGGCAACTAATAAACCCTACTAGCTATATCCAATTGGATCTTAATCAAATACACACCCGAGGATCTGCGTGTAGTCCCAAATACTTTCAACAATGAAATTACAGTATATCTCCCCGTTGAACACTAAAAAGACCTATTTCAGTTGCCCTCAGTTGCTATTCACTGAAGAAACTCATAAAAATAGAACATCTGTTTTCAGTTCTAAGAGCACTTCAAAACCCTCGCTTAGGAAAGCCATCGCAAACATGGTATTTACAATGATTTCATTAATCTAATATCTGAACTTTGTTTACAATTTGACCGCGGTAATGTTCAACTGCCTAGAAGTAGTTAAGCAGCGGGCAGAGCAACATCGTTCCATTGTACGCACATTGGCGCTCCTAAAAAGAAAGGAAAGAATTTAAAAAAGAAACGACTTCTTCAGGCGGGCGGTAGCTTTTTCACACTTTTACTGCCAATAATTGCAGAGGAATTGTAACATTTTTCTCTAGTGAGAATGGCAAAACCCTATAAGATTGGACTCCAATAGAACTCGCTCTCTCACCCCGTGGAACACTTTGAGAACAATCTGAGTAAATTCCTTTGACATCGAGAATATTGAGGATGATAAAAAACTGCTTTTACTTCAAGATGCACTTCACCGAGTGGACAAACATAAGCCGCTATCGTGTGAAGGCCACTGCTGACTGCTGCTGGCTGCTATTGATCACAAAAAAGAATCATCTCCTCAGGATTTCTGCTGGAACACCAACTAAAGAATTGGCTCCATATCGATTGGATTCATTGTATTGATCTGTTAAAGAAATCTAATGCCCCGCTCATATCGTGAACAAACGTGAACGACTCCTAGCCAATCTCATGGAAAGTGGTCACGATCATATTCAAGTTGAGTAGCAATGGGAAAGGGATTATAATTCAGGGCAAGAGCTATAATCTACTTGATTTAAAATCTATGATATGGTTACAATCGTAAAGGATATTATCATTTGACGCTCATCTATACAACTTTCTAAATACATTAAAACTTCCTCAAAAGTCCTTATTAGCAATAGACAAATTCTAAAAAATTAAATGACATGCATCATTGTCAACACCACCATTAAAATATGAAGAAGAAGAAGAAGATTTTAAATCAATTTTGGAAAATACTAGCACACCACTGATAGCTAGACAAAGCGAAAAACGTATCAAGTCCACGTCACCACCACGACCACCACCACCACCACCAACCCCCTTCCACAGTATACTAAAAGGGTAGTCGGACGTTACACAACGTGTTTACGTTCAAATGGTTTTGAAGTTCTGAAAGGTGTTTATGAAAATATTGGTGAGGTGGGGAGTTTAAGTTCCCCCACCACTTTCTTTCCAAGGTCACTGGTGTTTCACACTAAAAGTGTACAAGACTATCTACAAAATGAATCAAGTTACACTCTGCATAGAAATCATAG
Organism: Artemia sinica; assembly: GCA_027921565.1. NCBI lineage: Eukaryota > Metazoa > Arthropoda > Branchiopoda > Anostraca > Artemiidae > Artemia > Artemia sinica. Next base: position 55,390,537 of record CM051259.1, on the reverse strand, counting down.
ACTTCGTGCTAATCAATATCCTGAAAAACTAAATCCTTTTTCCATTGCATATAATGCAAGCAGATCTCCTAACTCTAGATGAGATTCAAAGACGTCATAATACACCGTAAAAGTACATTTTACTTGCAATCAGTGTTTTTAGAGTCGCTATGCATATGCAATTCCATTGCGCTCGAAGAGAGGCATTGAAGTTGCTCAGGCCATTGAAAGTATTCTCGAACAGGATTCATATAAAAAAAATTCAAACGGATCGTGGGTAGTGAATTTGTTAATCCCCATGTTGCAAAAATACTAGTGAAATATAGTACACTGCTCTATCATAGTCATAGTCCTATAAAGGCTGCATTGGCCGAACGATTGATAAGAACTATTCGACTTTTAATTTCAAGATATTGTACATTGAAAAATACACCGGCTTTTATTCATGATTTAGATAAAATCATGTTGATTTATAATCAACGACCTCATCGACCATTGTCCAACTCAACCCCAAGGGAAGTTCATCATTCTGATCATGATACAATTGACACCTTTCTTAAACAATATTCCAATGAAACGATTGTCAAGAAGAAAATAAATTCAATGTTGGTGATACTGTTCGAATTAATAGGACAACTAATGTTTTTGAAAAGGGGAATTACTTGTGGTCCACCGAACTTTTTAAAGTGGCAAAATTCCTAGACACTAAACCCACAACTTATCGTTTGCGCGATACCAAAGATGAAGAGATTCTCGGCGGCTTTTATGACTATGAACTACAAAAGGTTAAAAATAATAGTGAAATCTATCAAATTGAAAAGATATTAAAGACTCGTACTCGCAGGGGTAGGAAACAGTTACTTGTTCGGTGGCTAGGATACAACTCTGATTTTGATTCTTGGATCGGTGTTGACGATATTGACAATGCCCAATGATTTCTATGTAACTTTTATTTTTTCCAATGTTTCCGATCCTTTCTACAACAACTTGAATACGACAAGTGATTTTTGGACAAAACTCTCCCCCGCCATCAAATTAGACGGTGCGTATGAAGTGGCTCTTGTCGACTGTATTCTCAAAAATACCTATGACATCCTGAGAAAGGATCGTGTGTATGATATAAAAGTTATACCATTTGAATTGGACACTCTTTGTCGACTATGAATGGGTTGAAGCACTTAAAAATCTAGCGAATATCCACGTGCCAAATTGAAATATATTGAATACGATAATATGACAGATTTGTGTCGTATAATCAATAGAAAAATCTCATATCGTAGGAATGGTAAATTCCATTTTAATTATTCATTGGAACATGATAGGATTTACATTACCTCACCTGTTGACACTGAAATAATTGTTCTCAATGATAATCTTAGAGACGTTCTTGGCTTTAAACAGAATACGATCAATGGAAAAATGCTGGCACCGTTTAGGGATGGATCAAGTTATTTTTGCTGATTATCCACCTGGTTTTCGCCTCGGACTCTTGCATATTTCTCTATGCATCCTTTGTGGAAACATCGAGAGTCGGTAATTCAAATATCCCCCTCCTACGTGTTCTTAAAACGAAAAACAACTCATGAACTTGTTCATCACTATAATATAAAGCATCTTCAGTATGTTCCTGTAAACACTTCGTATTTGGAACTCTGTCAGTTAACACTAAGAAGTGAATTGGGTGATCCTCTAGCAATAACAAAAGGCTTAGCAGTGATTACATGTCATTTTAGACCCGTTGACTGCGACAGCACAATCACCTAAAATGAACAATAGGAGAATTCCATTTGTCTGCCCCAATATCGATTGCTATGTTGGTGCTTTGAGTCCACGTCAAATAGGCAATGGATTGGACTACTACAAGGGACGTACTACAATGTCTGGGTATGGTCTTGGTAGCTGGTTTGCTAGGCTATTTCGTTCTGCACTACCCCTTGCCAGAAAATATCTTGTACCTGCTGCATCAAATTTTGCTGCCTCAACACTACAGGACTGGGGCTCGGCAAGAATTTCAAGGAGATGTTAAGGAAAATATTAGATCTTCAGCAAGAGCCATTGGTGAGCAATTAAAATCTCGACAAAATTGGGAGGGATTGAAAAGGATGCGTGCACGTCATTCACTCATCAGTCTCCACCCAGGCGGGACCTGGAGAAATCTGGGGAAGGTAAACAGGAAGGGTTTGCGAAAGCATAGGTTGGCTGGCCCCCAGCCCCCCATTGCACTTCCTGGCTGAAGGGCCACGAAACGGAGATCAGCACCGCCGGTTTGGACCTTAAGGGTCTAGTGCCGCATCCTTTACCTTTTCTTTTTTTTTTTACCCAGGCGGGAAGCGAAGGACATCACAAGGACTTTGAGGAATAAAAAAGGGAAGACCAATAAGCAGAAGAAAAAAAGCAAAAGATTGTTAGATCAAAGAAGGACTTCTTCTCTTAAGATGACTTATCTCCCCCACAAGAATCATATCCATCAATTAGTTCCTCATTGAATCTATTCAATGCTGAAATGTTGATGTCAGTGTCAAGTATGGCTACTATGAACAATTTCACCCCCAACAATCCCTCTCGAAAATATACACTTTCAAATATTTTCCAATGAAGAACTATTTCATTGATTTGTCATCAACATTTATTGATTTAAATGTTGCGGTGAAGAAAAATCAGATAATACAACTCCAAATGCTGGCGATGGTCTCTCCTACGGGAACTGTATTCTACACAACCTGTTCAAGCAAATTAATGTATTTTTTAATGGTACTTTGGTGAGCACTAGCAATAATTTATCCAACTATGCAAGCTACATACAATTTATGATGATGACACCAAAGGCATACAAGGAGTTGAGAGGACAATCATTGGGCTATGAATATCGATCAGGTGTTGATACTGACGGCGAGTTGACTACTGCAGTGACCCAGGAGTATCATCTGGTTGGAAAATTATATCATGAGATATTCAATATATCCCAATGGCTACCCCCCAATGTCAAGATTGACATAAAGTTACAGATGGCCCCATCGAATTTCATTTTGAGAAAAACACTTCCTGCAGCACCCGATGCAAATGTCATTATCACATCGGCAATTCTCCACGTCCGAAAACAACAGATTATGAGCTCTGTTGCATTGGCAGTGGAAAAGCTAAGAGCCAATTGCAACAACATTAAACTTCTTGTCCCCCATACGATCACCAATCAACGTCACATTGCCACCGGTTCTCGTAGCTATAGCGATTCATCATTTATCAATGGAGAAATCCCATCAAAATTGGCTTTGCCCTTTGTGAAGAGTGGCAGTGCCGTTGGATCCTGGACTGAATCCCCCCATAATTTTAATTTTTTCGGTCTATCTAGCCTTGTGTGCAAAGTGAATGGTATTCCACTGTACACTCTATCTTTGACAAAAAATCCTATAGAACTCTGTACGAGTTTGACCATGCAATCCCTAGATTATGACTCTCAACTATTTGAAAATGGAATAACCGATTCAATGTTTTCAAAAAATCATGGGGAATTGTTTTGGACTTGTCGGGGACTCTCAGGATATGAGCATAGTACGAACAGGGAATGTACGTTTAGAGGGTACATTTGTCGATGCTTTGACTGAGAGTATCACGCTAATATCATTGAGTCAATTTGGAACCTATTGGGAAATCACACCCAACGGCAGTGTTCTACTAGACCTAGCACCATGAACACAAACCAAATAATCAACGTATTTAGTATGGATCCATACATGTCCCAGTACAAGTCCTATTGCATACCTTCAGACTTCATTGAAAAAATTCCAAGTGTTAACAATACCTTAATCATTGTTAATAGCAGTCCATCGACTTTGAAGACCGTCATTGGCTATGCATCTTTCAAACAGCGAAGAATATTGAATTGTTTTATAATCCTGTAGGCCTATCGTATAAATTCTACATGCCATACATCAGCAACTTTATTGAAAGCAGTGGGAAAACCATTATTCAAAATCAACGAAGAGTACAAGATTTAACGACTAAGACATGTGGCTTCCATGCACTACTCTTTTCATGTTCAGATGTCGTGGCTACACCTACAAGCAGTTTCTTGACATCTACGTTGACTTACCTCGATTGAACGACTTTCTAGTGAAATATACTTACAAGCGTATTTAATATTGATTTTAGTGCCCTACGAATAAAATGTTCTAAAATGTATGTGAAATTGTTTATTATAAAATGATAAAAATTTATATACATGATAAAACAACTTTTCTACTCTTTAGATTTTTCATCTTCTACTAGTATAGGTATTTGTCGACAACAACTGTGCCGGTAGATTATCTGAATTCAAGCAGTGTACTGATCCTGATGTAGTGCATGTCAGGGTCACATTTTCTACAGTAGAGTGTAACTTCACTCTTGTCATATCTCTTTGTATAGTCAATGATACTATTCTCATTCATTCTATAGAATTCACATGTTTCAATTTGTCTATTTGAAACAATTTCACAAACAGTGTCCTCAAGCGGCGAATCACATTCCGTCACAGCCAATAAAAATCAGTGGATTTTATAATCATAGTAGTCAATTTCTTCACAAACGATGACATAGAAACCATATTCTTTTGTTGTTCAAACAGTTGAATCGCTGACCGCCGGTTCCTCCTCCCAGAACAAATCTAAAACCACGACGATACCAATCTAGTAGCAATAAACTAAAATCACGCTTAGGATTCTTTCCAATCATACCGGATATGTATTCGCCCACTGATTACATTTATCATAGTGACAATTGGAGCATAGGTGGCCTCTAGGATGAGAGTCACACAACTCTTCAAGACAGGAATTACAACCTTTAATTTGTACAGCATATCCTTTATGCAATTTACACGGGTTGCATAATCTACACTTTTCATCATACTCATCGATCATTGTGTCAATTCTCACATGATGACCAGATGCCCAGTGTGTACATACGTAGCGGACATGTATGAAACATTTTTCATGTGTTCACACTCTCACTGCCACAATGAAACTGAGCTAGCAACAACAAAAAATTGTCTGAGAGAGAGAGAGGAGTAAATACCTCCGTTGTCTCTGATTGGCTCCCTAAAAAACAGGTGTCAGCTCGAAAAAAACACTCTAGTTGAAAAAAACTTGGAGTTGAAACAAACTTGTGGGGGAATCCCCGTTTTAGCCCAGAACCTGTCTGGTTGGCGCAGAAATCTGTCTAGTTGGCCCAGAAACCTGTCTGGTAGGTTTTGTATAATTCCATATGCAATTGACAACAATAGCAGTAATCAGTATGGTAAATCTGCCATGGAAAGGTGCCATAGAACGTAAAGGCCCTGAAACTTAGAGTTGGCCCAGAAACCTGTCCTGGTTGGCCCAGAAACCTGTCTGGTTGGCCAAGAAACCTGTCTGGTAGGTTTTGTATAATTCCATATAGAATTGACAACATAGCATAATAATCAGTCTGGTAATCTGCCATGGAAAGGTGCCATGGAACGTAAAGTGGTGGAAATACACCAGAAGGGGAACATAAAGGTCTAGAAGTATAATGTACTAGTCTACTTACAGTAGGTTATCTGATACGCTGAATTTGATAGTGTGATTGTGAACCCGGTGACAGACCTGTTTCCATATTGGATAGACTGTGTGCCAGAACTTAAATAAAATTTAAATCCTCTGGCGCAGCACTCGTCAACATAGATGCTTCCTTTATTTTTTTTCTTATGTAACTTTCCTTTGATTTTCTATTTTTGAATTTATTGCTTATAATACATTTTTACATTTTAAATATTTGTAATAATATTTATAAGTCAGAACCAATTTTAATTCTCTATATTTTTTTAATTATTTCATAGTTTTAATGTGTTTATTTCACAGTTTTCAATGGTACGAAATATATATTTGTCAACAATCAGGCTTGTGAGTATTTCGAAAAAAAAAACCTAATTATAAGGTTTTTTTTTATTCTATTTTGTAGTGGTCTTTGCTATCCTGAACCATGCTTTAGACGGTCCTAATACAATAGCTTTTTCTTGAAATAAATTCAATTAACAGTTTTGTTCTTTTCCAGAGGAAAAAATTAGGAGGGGGGGGTAGATATTGGTTAATTTTAAACGGAAAACAATACAAAATCAATCAATATACAGATTATTAAAAACATTTCTGTCGTAGTAGAAATGCTGTTAAAACCTAGATCTACGATACTTCTTTTTTCTCTTTAAATGTGAAATTATGCTGAGCACAAGTCACGAAGAAAACAATATGAAATAGAAACTAGTTTAAGTTTTTTTTACTTATCTCTTTTCTATACAATAACTCTTCAGGTCCGTAAAATAGCTCTTCAGGTCCGGTTTAACTTTAACATTTGACAGTACTTTTAAGCGGCTTAATTTCCAAAAGAGCTGATTGAACAAGTAATAACCACTTTTTGAACTTCAGTAAGGCCTCCAAACGACTGATCCATACCTCTGCATATCCTGGGTATGGCTGAAGGCCTCGACCGAATCCGTTGATTTTGAATTGAAATCAATTTTTTTGCAGTAGCATCAAGACATGGTGGCTAATCATAGACAGCGCAATAGCACTGCCTAAGTAAGAACAATGTTAGCACTATGTATTATTTTATTTTCTGGTTTTGGTCAGGGCACTTCGTATCGAAGGAGTTGTCGTAGAAACCTCGAAAAGGGCTCATTCAAATTGGAAATTGGAATGCTAGTGCCATTTTTAATAGACGAAAGTGATTGAAAGGAAACTAACATCCCTTCCGCGCACACCATTTCCCCAAATACATCCAATCAAAATTGTGAGATAGCCATTTTGTTCAAAGTAGTTGGTTTCCAGACATAAATTATGTTTTTGAGGAGGACAGTCCCCCCAAAGCACTCAGGGCAAGGTTCGTAAGTTATGCCCTGGAGGCGTATAATGTTTTTATAGAAAGCTTTGTCGTAGAAACTTAAAAAAAGGTTTTATTCGATTGGAAATTCAAACGGCTAGTGCCCTTTTTAATGCTCGAAAGTGATTGGAGGGCAACTAACCGCCCTCTCGCGCCCAACATTTTCCCCATACACATCCTATCAAAATTTTGAGATGGCCATTTTGTAAAACGTAGTTGAAAGTTCTGTAAATTAGGTCTTTGAGGCTGACAACCTCCCCCCCCCCAGAGCCCTCAGGGAAAGTGTTGTAAGCTATGCCTTGAGGGCATATAAGGTTCTTAAAGAAAGCGTTGTCGTAGAAACTTCAAAAAGGGCTCATTCGATTTGAAATTGAAATGGCTAGTGCCCTTTTTAATAGTTGAAAGTGATTGGAAGGCAACTAACACCCCTTCCACGCCCACCATTTCCCCAAACACACCCAGTCAAAACTTTGAGATAGCCATTTTGTTCAAAGTAGTTGAAATGTCTGGAAATTATATCTATGAGGATGACCCTCCCCCCACAGCCCACAGGGCAAGGGTCGTAAGTTATGCCCTGGGGGCATATAAGGTTTTTTATTGAAAGCTTTGTCATAGAAACTTGAAAATGGGCTCGTTCGATTGGAAATTCAAAGAACTAGCGTCGTTTTTAAAAGTCAAAAGTGATTGGAGGGCATTTAACCCCCCCTCACGCACGCAAAATTTTTAGATATCCATTTTGTTCAACGTAGTTAAAAATTCTGGAAATTAGGTACTTGAGGATGATAACCCTTCCACAGTCCTCAGGGTAAGGGTTGTAAGTTATGCCCTGGGGCCATCTAAGTTTTTTATAGATAGTGTTGTCGTAGAAACTTCAAAAAGGGCTAACTGAATTGGGAATCGAAAGAGCTAGTGCCCTTTCTCTAAAAGTCAAAAGCGATATAACCCCCCTCTCACACCTACCATTTCCCCAGACATATCCAATCAACATTTTAAGATGGCTATTTTTTTTTCAACGTAGTTGAAAGTTTTGGAAATTAGGTCGTTGAGTATAATGCCCCTCACAGCCCTGAGGGCAAGGGCTGTAAGTTATGCCCTGGGGGAATATAAGGTTTTTTATCCAAAGCTTTGCTGTAGAAACTTCAAAAAGGGCTCACTCGATTGGAAATTAAAAGGGCTAGTCCCCTTTTTAATAGTCGAAAATGATTGAAAGGTAACTAATCCCCTGTCAAAAAAAACCGTACCACCATTTCCCCGAACACAATCAATCAAAATTTTGAGATGACCATTTTGTTTAAGTCCGTTCGCAGTTCAAGTTCTGGAAATTAGGTCTTTAAGGATGACAACCCCCCCATCCCACCACATCCCTCAGGGCAAAGGTTGTAAATTATTCCCTGGGGGCATATAAGGTTTATATAGAAAGCTTTGTCGTAGAAACTTCAAAAAAGCTCATTTAATTGGAAATTAATAGGGCTAGTGCCCTTTTTAATTGTCGAAACGTACAACGTACTTTTCTTCAATGTACTTGAAAGTTCAGGATATTATGTCTTTGAGGATGATAACCCCCCCCCCCCCCACAACCCTCAGGGCAAGGGTCGTAATTTATGCCCTTGGGGCATATAAGGTTTTTATGGAGAGCGTTGTCATAGAAACTTCTAAGACTTCGAAACTTCAAAGGGGCTATTGCCTTTTTTAATAGTCAAAAAGTTATTGTAGGAAAACTAACACCGCTCCCACGCCCACAATTTCCCCAAAAATATCCAATAAATATTTTGTGATAGCTATTCTTTTCAACGTAGTTGAAAATTCCAAAAATTATGTCTTTGAGGATGACAGCCCTTAGCACCAGGGTTGTAAGTTATGCCCTGGGGCATAAGAAGAAGAAGGATTTATTGAAAAAAAAACATATCAACACAAAAAATTATTGCTGCCTCCCCTAAAAAGCAAAGCTTGTCCGTGGGGGAGGTAGAGAAAACAAAATCCTTAAAACAAAGAATACTTGGCCACCGACACCACTAATACCATCACACTAAACAGTAAATACAAAATAATATCATATATTATACTTCCTCTGGGAACATCATATCAACAAAACCCCCACAATAAATAAATTAATTAATCAGTCAAAACTCATATTCAGCAAAAAGCAGTTCCTTAATGATTTTTCTAAAAATATTGGGGTCACCAATAGTCTTAATATCACTATTCAAACTATTCCATTTCCGCGTACCTCTATAAAAAACAGAAAAACATGAACGGGAAGATATACCTCTAGGTACACAGAAGTCCGCGCTACCCCTTGTATCATGAGAATGAACAGTAGACCTAATGGACAATAAATCACCAAAACAACGAGGCTGAACATCCTGCTGCAGTCCAAAAATAAACCACAATACATAGAACTCACGAAGGCCTGCAGCCGGCAAAATTTTTAAAGTTGGGTAAATTTCTCGAACAGACATACGTGGAGATATACCGGCTAAAATTCTTACTGCATGATTTTGTAGAACTCTTATTGGTTTTAGGGTAGAAGAAAAAGTAGAGAGCCAAATACTTGAACAATAAAGTATATACGGGTGTATTAAAGAAAAATAAAGATGGCGAAGGACAGACTTGGGAAAACAATTTTGGAGTTTCTTAATTATACCGAGATTTCTTGCCAGAATTTTGCTAGTTAAAGTAACATGTTCCTTAAAAGATAGAGTTTCATCTATTACAATCCCAAGGTATTTAAAAGACGCAGTCCGTTTTATAATGCCATTGGGCATATCTAATTCCTTGATCCATGGGTAAAAGTTTGATGATTGCGAGAAAATAATAAAGTTAGACTTAGCCATGTTAATCCTTAATTTATTTACCCTCAGCCATGCTGTAATTCTATTAACTGATTCCTTCATGGAAATCTGCAGCAGCTCCGCTGTCTTAGCTGTGCTAATGGCTGTTGTGTCATCAGCAAAAAGTGAAACTGTTTCATTAGTCGGGTTTACCGTTAGTTCATTTATTCTATAGCAAAAATTATTTAGACAATTTGGTAAATCATTAATAAATATCAAGAATAATATAGGACCGAGAACTGATCCTTGCGGAACACCTATTTCAATACGCTTTTTTTCGGAAGAAGTATCATTTAGTTGGACATACTGATAACGATTACTTAAAAAACTTCTTAAAAAATTTAATGATTTACCCCTCAAACCATACACCTCACACTTCTTAAGTAGAAGTTCATGATCCACAGTATCGAAAGCTTTCATCAGATCTAAAAATATAGCACCTATTTTGAAACCTTTATCTAATACATCATTAATAATAGTTGTCAAATAAATCATCGCCTGTTCCGTTGTCCTTTTTCTACGGAACCCAAATTGTGTCTCTACCAGTAACTTATGATCCTCCAAAAAAACTTATCATTCTAATACTAAAACACTTCTCTAAAACACGGGAAATAATGGGTAAAACAGATATCGGTCTATAGTTTCCTGGGTCATTTTGAATACCACCCTTATGAATTGGGGTTATACGGGCAACTTTAAAACAGTCTGAGAATTTTCCTTGACGAAAACACTCATTAATTAACCCACATAAAACTTCAGCTATAACAGGAAAAATACATTTAAGTGTTTTTAGAGTAATATGATCGCTACCAGATGAATTACTACGCAACCCATAAATAATTTTTTTTAATTTCATCAACTGTTAGAAGTCTAAGGTGAAGAGACACATCAATGGGGTCCCTCAGTAAGGACTCGGACGTTGGGTCACCACTATCAGGCACAACTGGCATAGCTAAATTCAGACCAATATTCGAAAAAAAACTCTGAAATTCATTGCATATGTCCTTTTCAGAATTCAAAGTCTTTCCCATTACACTAACTAATTCATCAGGTACACTATTTTTTTTAAATCCAATCACTTCTTTTATTAGTCCCCAGGTTTTCTTAGGGCATCCTTCGACCTCCTTAAACTTTTTCTCAAAATATTTCTTTTTTTCATTTCTTAAAATTGTATTCAACCTATTTCGATAAATTTTATATAATTGCTTATTTTTCTTGTGTCGGGTTAATTATTTGAGCTCTAAACAATTTATCTCTTACATTTATTTTGCTTCAAAATCACAGGACTAATCCAAGGTTTTTTACTTGAGTGCTTTCTATTAAACGGTTTTCAATATGACTACTTGACTTATCAAACTCTGCAACTTTTCATAAAATAAAACAAACTTTGAATTTGCGTCCTGAACTTCGCCTAGAACATCGTACCAATCCACCTTTTACTATATCATTTTTAAGTTTTACCATCGCACTTTTACTGATCACTGGAATCCTTGATTTTTTGCCTTTAACCACCTTCGTGACAGTTCTAAAGCTAGCTGAAACTCCAAAGTGGTCAGATACATCGTTGATAAGGACCCTGGGAAGACTCAAGGGTACATTAAAAAGGATGTTATCCAGAAGCTTAGCTGATGTTTCCGTAATTCTTGTAGGGATATTTATACAAGGATGAAACCCATTGGATAAACTTCTGTTAATAAATTCAGTGCTAGCAGATGACTGATCAATAAGGTCAATATTAAAATCCCCCATAATAAAACATGGCATAGAGTTAATCGGAAGTTTCATTAATTGTTCTTCAAATAGGTCCATAAAGTCTTGGAGCAGGCTCTGTGGAGGTCTATATACTACAACAATACAAAAATTCAAATTCTCTCTAGTTATATGTAAAACAAAACACTCGCAAACTTTCTCTCTATATATTGTAAGATCTTCTCTTATTGAAACCTTATAATTACCCTGAATGTAAGCTGCTAGGCCTCCATGTTGGTAATACTCGCGATTCCTTACATATAAATTATACCCAGGGATATGTAGTAATTGCGAGTTATTATCATTTAACCACGTTTCAGTTAAAGCGATCACATGAAAGACATTAGTATTTATTAATTCCGATAAAAAATTATGCGCAGAATTCAATCCCTGACAATTCAAATGAAAAATCTTAAGGCCAAAATGGCCCCTACCACAATACAAGGGTAGTGCTTCTTCTTTAAAAATATACCTTGATGGTTCATTTGTGAAAATCTCAGTGGCATTAATATCTATAAGGTTTTATAGAAAGAGTTGTCTTAGAAAATTAAAAAAGTGCTCGTTCGATTGGAAACTGAAAATGCTAGTGCCCTATTTAATAGTCAAAAGTGATTGGAGGGCAACTAACACCCCTCTCACGCCCACCATTTCCATAAACACATCCAATCAAAATTTTGAGACAGACATTTTGTTCAACGTAGTTGAACGTTTGACTCATTCAATTGGGAATCGAGTCGTAGGAATGAGTCGTAGGACTCATTGAATTGGGAATTAAGAGGGCTAGTGCCCTTAATAATAGTCAAAAGCGATGGGAGGGCGAATGTCCCCCCTCCCCCATAACCATCATTTCCCCAAAGACTTCCAATCATCATTTTGATATAGCAACTTCGTTGAACGTAGTTGAAGGGTCCAGAAATTATGTTTTTGTTCAACGTAATTGAAAGATCTGGAAATTATGTCTTTGAGGATGACAACCCCTCCCCCCATAGCCCTCAGGAAAAGGGTCGTAAGTTACGCCCTTGGGGCATATAACGTTTTTATAGAAAGTTTTGTCGTAGAAGCTTCAAAAAGGGTTCATTCGGTTTGAAATTGAGAGGACTAGTGCCTTTTTTATCAGTCGAAAATGATCAGAGGGCAAATGTCTCCCTCCACGCTTATCATTTCCCCAAACACTTCCAATCAAAATTTTGACATAGCCATTTTGTTAAGCCTATCAGAAAGGTCTGGAAATTATGTCTTTGAGGATAACAAATCCCCCCAGCTCTCAGGGCAAGGGTTGAAAGTTATGCCCTGAGGACATATATAGAGAGTTTGGTCATATGAACTTCAAAGGAGACTCATTGGATTGGTAATCAGACTCTCTAGTGCTCTTTATAAAAGTCAAAGTGATTAGACAGCAGCTACAACCCCCCCCCCCCCCCACCCCCAACACACACGTCATATTGTCCTGAAATGCGTCTAATAGAAATTTTGAGATAGCCATTCTATTCAAAATAGTCTAAATATCATATAACAAGGCTTTTGGGGTTGAAACAAACCCCAGAAATTAGGCTTAAGGGTTGTAAGTTATGTCCAGGGTGTATTAAAGGTTTTTTTTATGGAAGGGATGGCTGTTTAACTTCAGAAGAGGCTCAGTCTTTCTCCCTGAAAAAGACTATGTCAACATAAAACGAACAGAAATTAATAAAAAAAAAAAACTTTTTGCACAAAATAAGTTTTTCAAACAAAAGTAAAGAACTCCATTAAACCAAAAATTAACAAAAATAGAATCAAATAATCTATCAAGCATACAACTACCACAAATCAGTATAAATAAATATATGAAACCCAAGACAAACAGAAATTAAAATAAGTCAAACTCAAAACGAGCAGAAATTAATCTGAGTAGCCAGAATATAATTTGTACTTTACTGAAAACAATTCTTTTAAGTGTTTTCACCTATATAACTTAAAGAAATCAAAATTTAATTAATATTTAAAAGAATAAATATCAGCATATGTATATTAAACTGACAATGCTCATTTTTTTTTCAGTAAATTTTTTTTAAATTTTTATCAGTAAAGTGCAAATTATATTCTGGCTTTTAGAAAGCTTAAGGTTTAGAACCCTACTCAGATTAATTTCTGCTCGTTTTGAGTTTGACTTACTTTAATTTCTGTTTGTTTTGGGTTTTATTTATTTATTGAAACTGATTTGTGGTAGTTGTATGCTTGATAGATTATTTGATTCTATTTTTGTTCATTTGTGGTTTAATGGAGTTCTTTACTTTTTTTTGAAAAACTTATTTTGTGCAAAAAGTGTTTTTGATTAATTGTAGAAAAAGCCAAGACAGATAGTCCGAGTAATTGAGAGGCACATCTGGGATAAGCCCTTTTTAGGATTGTAATTTCCTACCTCCATTCTCTGGCGTGGGCTTACACTGCAGACTCAAAAGCTTTTCTTTAAACTGCATCGATAATTCTTCAGGATGCATGGTTACGGAAAATTGTAGATTGTTCACCACGAATGGATTAAGGAAAGAATTACGTGCAACTGCGTTGTCTCTTTTCATGGTCACACAGTTTTGTTAGTATTGAGGCATTTGTACGTGGTTGAGGTTATGTATGGGTGTGGAGACAGATAGTAATGTTGGCAACACTGAAAAGATGATAAAATTAAAATAATAATATTCTTATTGAGTGTGCATAAGTGTAACACTGGTAACTCAGAATTTAAACAGGTTAAGAGATTGTTTTTAGACAAAATTTTGAGTATTATACAGATAGATATTTAGAAGATATTTAGAAGGTCATACTATTGTCCTGTCCTTGAATTTTCTTTGCTTTCTGGGCACGATGTTAAGTGTTGAAAAATTAGCCAAAAATTTATAGAAAAAAAAAATTCTCTTTTTTTCGCTCTCTTTTTTTGCCTCGGTTCAGAAACCTTAACTCTCAAGTAACACGTTTATTTTGTTTTAAAATTTTTTTAGAACTAGAAAAGCTTTTTACTGGATTCTGATATTTGTGTTTAAATAGCTGTGCATCTGAATCTCAATAGCATGATTGGAATTCAACTTTGGGAAAGTTCAACCAATTTCATAGGAGAAGTTCAGCCACGAAAAAAAAAAAAAGTTTAATAAGCCTAGTAGACAAAATCAAAAGCATTTTAAATAATTTTTATCTTCACAGCAATTGAGGATCCTCCACAGCCTATTCCTAAGAATACAATACCCGTTATTAATTAAATTAGAAGTTTTAATCGGCCAGTATACTTAAACTGCTAAAGTTATTTCACATAAAATATAACTTGATTTAAGGAATAACTATTCCAAAAACGTTTAGATTTTTTTATTATACTTAATTTGGTGCTGAATTATAATTTTTATAATTAATTAGCTCCAATACTGAAAATTCAAGTTTTATTTAAAAAAAAAAAAAAAAATTATAAAAGCCTTATGATTTTCTATCTTTTTATCCTCTAATCATGACAAATATAAAAGCTGATATTCAAACAATAGTATGGCACTATAATAATATAAGGAAGCAAAAGGCTTAACCCTTCTATGAGTAAAATGTTCAAATTTCAGCCTCATCAAACAGATTGTGGTAACGATCTGGTTTATGGTTCATAATAGCTCGAGGGTACTGGTAGAGCCCTTTTTAAGTAGCAAAAGAGGTTGCAGCAGGGTTTGTTGTTTTGGGCGATGATTTAAGCAGCAATTCCCTTAAAAGCAAGGCTTGTCCGACAATCTACCCTTGAAAACATAAAAATGCTGACCCTAAAATCCATTTTTTGATATTTTTCAAACCCCCTACCCCTGAAAAATATAGTTAGTTGGCTTAATTGTTTATGTCAACTAACTCTCAATGAGCTCTCAGTAACAAGATCTTTGCTAATAGAAACCGGATTTCTTAAAATAAATGGAATTTTTATTTTATTTTCGGCAACAAAAGCAGCTAATTGTTTTGATTCTAAATATGTAAAACGCATAATTTTAAATTTGTGAATTAGCGGCTGATTCCAAAATAACATTTACCGAATTTTAGAAGTTACCCCCCCCCCCCCCCCCCCCAAAGAAAGGTGCAATCTCGATGTAAAATATAAAATAAATGAAAACACAATTTTTATTTTTCCGAGAAGGATGGTCACTTATGCGTGTTTATTTTCAGTTTTATTCTATCCGAGAGGTAACCGTAACGAATCGGTGGTTGCAGATCATCGAGAGAGGGATGAAGATGAAAAAATTAAAGTTCTAGTACTCTTTTTAAGTAACATATTTACCCCTGACCTCCTTTCATTCGAAAGCATCTTTCGGTTCCAGAGACACATCCTTCCTATTGTAGAAACAATTTGTTTTTCAAGGCTCTTTTTTAAATGTCAAATAATTGTGGTAAAAATTGGGAATTCTATATTGAAAAGTAATTCGACATTATTTTGAATTAAATAAAAAAACAAGTTTTTTTCAACTGAAAGTAAGGCGCAACATTAAAACTTGAAACGAAAAGAGATTATTACGTATATGAGGGGTTTACCCCATTGTCAACAACCTCGCTCTTTACGCTAAAGTTAGAATTTTGTCCCAATTCTTTAATAATGACCGCTGAATCACAAAGGCCGTTTAATTAGAATAAATAGCTACAATTTTTGAATTTCTTTGCAAATCACGGATATTGATGAATGACTCACTTTGATTGTTGTTAGGTATTAGGTTTTAATTCTTAAAATTTTTTTTGGCTTCTATTGATTTTTATTCATCTTTTAATTCTTTATTTTTTTCATTGTTTTTTTTCACATTCACAATGACTTTCCGAGTTTTTATTTATTGGTTTGCTCTTCGGCACTCGCACTGATTATATTTTTTTTTGTTTCGCGCTGAAGAAGAAAAGGCATTTGTCCCCTCGAAATATTCGCTTTGTTGTGTTTTTCAGTATTTTTTATTTGGCCTTTAAAAACCCCATTTTTGCTCCGTTTTCTTTATGTTATGTTATGTCAAGCCAATATGGTTTAAGAAATTATCTTAATAAATAGCTGTTTTGAAAGAACTAAAAATAACTTTACCATAAAGAGCGAGGTATTGGTGAAGGGGAAACCCCCTCATATACGTAATTATTTCTGTTCGTTTTAAGTTTTAATGTTGCTCCTTACTTTCAGTTGTAAAAACTTTTTTTTTAATTTTTGATCGCTTCTTTAAATAATGCTGGGATATCCGGCACACCCTTTATAGAAAAATTCCCTTCCCCCATGAAAAATTCCTCCCATTGAAAGATTTTTCCACGTAAACCCCTCCCTCCCTCCAAATCCCCCCCACCAGAAGAAATACCCCCTGAAGACGTCTGTATACTTCCCAATAACCAATACTATGTGTAAAAAATGGGCAAAGTTCATAACTAGCAGCCCTTCCCCAGTGGGACTCTAGGGGATTAAGTAATTATTTTCGACTATTCTGAGCAAAATGGCCATCTCAAAAATTTGGTCCGGTGACTTTGAGAAAAAAAGAGCATGGGAGTTGGCCTAGTTACCTTCAAATTTTTTTTGGTCACTTAAAATGAGCAATAGAACTTTTAATTTCCGTTCGAATGTGCCCTTTTGCGATATTCTAGGACCATTGGGTTGATATGACCACCCCTGGGGAACAAAAAATAAAACAAAAACAAATAAAGACGCATCCGTGGTCTTTCTTCTGGCAAAAAAAAAAAAAATACAAATTCCACATTTTTTGCAGATAGGAGCTTGAAACCTCTACAGTAGAGTTCTTTTGATATGCTGAATCTGATGGTGTGATTTCATTAAGATTCTATGACTTTTAGGGGGTGTTTCCTCCTTTTTTCAAAGGGCAAAATATTCATAAGGCAATAAGGCAAATAGTCTCCGGCTCGTAACTTTTGATGGGTAAGTTTAAACGTGATGAAACTTATATATTTGAAATAAGCATTAAAATCTAATTTTTAGTATGCATCTATTGATATTCCGTTTCTTAAAGTTTATGTTACTATTTAGCCGGGTCGCGCCTTACTTACAATTCGTTTCCATGAAATGTTTGTTAAAAATTTTTTGTTCTAATTGACTGAGTTCATTCGTTTGAGGGTCGATTAATCTGTTCAAAGGGCTGTATAGCTGAACACAAAGTTTCAGAGGAGAGATAAATATATATATTTGTGTTGAGAGGGGGGATATGAAGTCACAGAAAAGTGCATTTTTAGGTCCAACTTTCAATGAAAGGATTTATAATTTAAAATAATACGTTCAGACTAGGTATGCAACTCCAATACTGCGGGGTGACATATTCACTATTATTGCGGATATATATTGATTGTGACATATACCATTATATTCATGTTCTTACTAGATCAGAAAGGGGACGTTGGATTTACACCTAGGAACAAGATTCATTCAATAGACCCCTTTGGACGCCACGAAATTGTTTCTACAAAATTCCTTTTCTTTTTATATTTCAAACCCTATCAAAGGAGCCTAGTAATCTGAAAGTGTGGTAGCCCCCTCAAATTTAAAAGAACCCAGCAAGTAAAATAAAAACTGAAAAAAATTAAATATTACACACGTTTTTTTTTCGATATTAGAGTAGATAGTGATATTAAAAAAATAAAACGAACTTGAACGATTTTCTATTAGACCAGGTTCGGCCTCTCTATAATATGTCCAACCATTAGCATAAAGAGTGAGGGCCTGAGAGGGGCGACATTCATCCTCATATACAGGATTATTTTTTGTCCGTTTTATATTTACATTTTATGGTTACTCTTTCAGATCAAATCAGACCAGATCAAATTAATTTATTTAACAAAAAATACAAATTTAGAGCAGCCATCTACAAAAACCCGAAGGTTTGTTTACGATGGCTGCAAATCCATTATTATACAGCTTTACAACTACTACATAAAAATAAATAAATAAAGAGGAATAACATTCAACTTTCTAACCTTTCTCAGTTATCATCCAAAAGGTACCGCTTCAATCTACTCTTGAGCTGGCGTACACTTTCAGCTTGTCTAATACTATCTGGGAGGGAATTCCACACCCCCGGTCCCGCAAAACGAGACAAAAACGCAGCACGTTGAGTACTCCGGAGCTCAGATGCAAGGTCGTATGTATTTCTAGTCTCATAACAGTGATAAGATGAATTAGATCTAAAAAATTCCCAAATACCTCCGGTGAACACTTATTCAAACATTAATATATAAAAATTGCTAACTGGTAATCCCGTAACTGATAAATATTTAAAATTTTCAAACTTGTAAAACAGTTCAACGTGCTATTTTTAAACCTCCCTAGTAGACTTAATGAAGTTTAGGACAGTCATATCAAGATGTGAACCAGGTGTCTGTCTTATTCCTGAGAATATCAGATAGTCTTGCATAGCTTCCTGTTCAAAGTCATCAAGCTTGTTCTCCATTGTAAAAAAATGCGATTTTTTAATGCTTCAATTAGACTCTTTAGTCCTTTAAGTAAGTTTTCAATGCGCTCAAACCTCGGATTAAAATCTAGCACTGTAACATAATAAATTTCTGCAGTGATAATTTGGCTATTTATCTGTACAGAACCAGAAGACCCAGTTCCAATGGTTTGCGCTATTTTTTCAGCAACACATTTTCTATATCTGTCACTAGCCTAGTCTTAGTTATCGCAGCTTCTTCCTGGGTCGCAGCTAAATGTTGAAAAAGTATAGAAATAAACGAACTACAAGAATTTTCAGATTGCAAAATTCCCTGTTCTTGCAAACTCTTCTTGCAAAAATTCCCTGTTCTTGCAAACTCTTCTTGCAAAAATTCCCTGTTCTTGCAAACTCTTACTTTCAATCAGAAAATAATTTTTATATCTTGCTAATAATACTTCAACAAAACAGTTTTTCTAAGATATGACACTGAAATTTATGAAAAAATTTAATTTTTCTAAAACACGACATAAAATTTATGAAAAGATTAAACATATTAGAACATGAACAAATCAAGATAGATGGGATTAGGCGGAAAGAGATCATTGACAAAAGATTGAAACATTGTATAAAAGACTCAGTTTCTTCTAATTCGTAAACATTTCAAATAGAAGGAGGGATCGGATATTGGCGAGAAGAAGAATAAAGTAGTAACATTGGCCTTAAACTCTCAATTTTCATGGTCTAAGGATTTTCGACGTAATACCTTTAAATTAGGTGTTGTTTTCTTTAGACCACACTGCCATTCTAAGACGAACAAATAAACTTTCAAATGGGGATAAATCCATTTATTTAGACAGTGAAAAAACAGGTACAAACAAGTTTATTTGTTCGTCTTAGAACGGCAGTGTTGTCTAAGAAAACAACACCTAATCTAAAAATGTTGCGTCGAAAATATGTCGTATATATGGGGAAATGAGACCAACCCAGTAAACATCTATAAACTCAACATTTGGTTTGCAATTAGAAGGCACTGAAGGCTTTGCCACTTTCATTGGAAATTTGTTTTACATTTGGGCAAGATTAAAAGAAGAAAATCTACATCAAGAACTTTGAATAAACTTTGTCAATGAACTCTCTCTGAATATAATCTAGTGAATAATTCGGAAGTTCACTATTTTGTGAATAACCGAAAAGTTATTTATTTTGTTGTATATAAATATGCTAATTTCAATTTTATTATTTTAGTATTGCTACTGAAGACGGTCGCTGCATGTGTGATCGAAATATCTGGACTTTTGTACCTGTTTTTTTTTTCACTGTCTAAATAAACAGATTTATCCTCATTTGAAAATTTATTTGATGTTCTAAGGAAGGACAAATATTATCGCTCTACAATTTTATCAATACAGTGTTAATTTTTTTTTTCATGGCGTAACTGGAAATCCTTGTCGTAGAATATGAATGTAAAGCACGCAACATCAAGGAGGCACACTTGTGCCTCTTTAAAGAGGCGACCCACCACAATGTTCAGCAATATCCGGTCCTAGCGGTCGCAGAGAGACGGCGGTGATCACATTTTGTAGCCTAAGCCCAAACTAAGAAACATGCGAAATTTCACCCCCTCCGACTTTATCTTCATGGGGGAAAGTGGGCCGAAAGTTTTGACCCTCCCACCACAGCCCCCCCTTTAACGTTGTCCGATCAGGCTGAAATTCAAAGAATCAGCTTTCCTAGGGCCTGGGAGCTTATCCTCAAAATTTCAGCTCAATCCGATCACTCCTTCCCTGTTTTCCAAAAACCAAATATAACCTCTTAATTTTCATCAAGTTATTTTTTTTTTTCTGACCCACCTACAGGCCACAGTTGGCTACGGATCCGGGTGAATGAGGACTCATTCGAAGCGGAATTCGACCTGTTAAGGCCTTTTTGATATTTTCAGACCGAACAAATTATCCCCCGAATTTACATTTAAGAAAAACCTCGTTTTCCTATAAGAGCCCATGTTAATTTTTGAAATTCCTAAAATCTTAGTATTTCATTATCAAATTAGATCAAAATAGTCCTCTTACCCTGACAAAACCGTCTGCAAGCTTCCGAAAAATCCAGCTCTTTCCCAGAAGTTTTTTTTGTCGTAAAACGAAAATCTTACTTTGTATTTGCTTGCGTCGAAAATAGATTGCAGAGACTAAAAATAATTTAATAGGCGTCTCTCATGGTACAGTGGTCACTATTCCTGTCTGTCAAACGGAAGACCCGGGTTCGATTCCCTGTCAGAGTAAAATTTTTATATATTGAATTTAAAGTAGTATCTCTTAAATTTAAAGTTTAAAAAAGAAACTCAGTTTCTTTTTTAAATCTAATCTATTAAATCCTTCGGCTCAACAGGCGTCTCCAGAAGAATATCACAGTCGGCCTTCAGCTTACAAGTAAGTCTCCACGCTTTGATAACATGCCGTATACCGCATGCTCGAAGAAAAGTTTGAAAAAAGAAAAAATCTTACTGTGCATTTGATTTGAGTATTCAGGAATTAAAAGCCTTAACAAAAGAATCTTCAAAAGCGGGGGGGGGGGGGGGTTTTGGGGGGCGGCATCCCCCCATCTTTAACTCCTGACACGATCAGCTAACAGTTAGTCAAGCAATAATAAGTAATAAACTGTATAAAAAACGTGCAGAAATTATTTGAAAAAAATTACGTTTTCTAAAGAGTTAAAGAGGCTGAGTCTCAAGTTCGAACCTTAAAACGTATAGGGATTAGGTGGTACAGTTGGAGGGCTGCCGCCCCCCAACCATCCGCTTTTGCAGCCTCCCTTGTTAAGAGTTTTATTTTAGGGGGTCTACCCCCCCCCCCCCCCCCCCCCTCAACCCCCGCTTTTTTCCTTGCAAAGAAATGCTTTGCAACACAAACGAAGTCTGCTTGAATTTTTTACAGTAAGTACATCCTATTGCATCTCTTTGATTAGAAACAGTACTGAGCCTGTTTGCTGGATTTTGATACAGGAGATTTATCCCTAACTGATAACAAGCTAAAATGTGATGAAATTAACAATTTTGAACAGAAAAAACAGGGAACAGAAGAAGGGCTCAGCATAAAAAAGCAGTTTAGGTTCAGGTAGGTTCAGGTTCATCTATTTTTCCATTATACATAATCACACTGAATACATAACTATACTTGGCACAGAGACAATTTTGTAGTTATAGCTGTAACAGACTGAGTTGTCATTGCCAAATTCTCTGAAGATTTAAAAAAAATGCCATTGAAACAGTTTCATTCGTGTTGGTACGACCAACTGATTGCAGGCTACAGGACTTAAAAAATCTTGACAAAAGAGGCTAAAAAAGCGGGGAGTTTGGGGGGGGGGGGGCGGCAGCCCCCCAACTGTACCTCCTAATCCCTGTACATTTTAAGGTTCAAACTTGTGACTCAGCCTCTTTAACTCTTTTGAAAATGTAGTTTTTTTCAAATAATTAGTCTATAGGCTGGCGAATTTTGTCGCTGGAGAAGCGGAAAAAAATGAACATAAAGCTTAATTCAATGGTATTTTGGAGTCATAGTGTTACATTCACGTATATTCTAAAACTGATTAAACTGTATTTATTCACAATAAAACAAACATGCAATGTATAGAAGCGGATAGTAGGTGTGTGCAAGGGTTGATGTACTGTTAGTTCCAGCTCTATTCACTATGTATATTTGAAAGCTTTTAAACACAGTTCGAGTGCAAAAGCACATCATGAGGTTCCCATATGCCAATGGTCTTTTAAACAGTTTAATCATTAAGGGTTCTGTATCTCTTGAATATTTGTATAAAGGGATCATCACAAGGATCTTCACACAAGAACACGTCATGATCACCAAAAACATCATCACATCTCAAAATCAGTGATTCGAGTCCAGACGAATATGAAATGCTGAAGAGAGCTTGTAAACCACGAAGAATTACATGAAAACTCTAGAGAAGCGATTCCGAAGGTGCTCGAGGTGGACACCCAGGGGCCTACGGAAGCCTCGACGGTGGCCGCTGTTGGTGTGACAAAAATAGGGGGCTCACAAATCGTAAATGGGGGTCCATGAAAATTTATCTGGTTTAGATGGTGAAAAGATAAAACGTCAGCTTGACTTCACCAATTAATTTAAGCAGATACTATTTTAAGAAACTCAGCAACATTACTTGTAAAAAACGGTAATATTAATTCACTGTGTCATCCGCCGACAACACCTAGAAGCGAAAAATTTGAGCGATAGATTACACCAATCGCTTCAATTTTGATTAATGCAGTCAATAAAACAAGAAGCAATTCGTTGAACACGTGTTTATTTACAGAACTGTAGCTCTGTAGCCCAAGCCAGTAGCTCTGTAGCCCACAGAGTGAAGTAAAAGGAAAAGGGCTAAATAGTATCAACTGAAAAGCCCGCCTGCTGTGAACTAGAAGAAGAAGAACTGTGATATGAAAACGATGAAGACTACGAACGATTGTCCTGACATTCCGAAGTACGCTGGTAGGTATTTTAAAGATGCACTTATGACAAGATTTTACACAATTTTTGATTCAGTTTTAGACTTTCTAGAAAATGAAGATCCAGATTTAAAAGAAAATCTGATCGGTTTAAAAGCCGGCATCGCATAGTTGACATATTTGTTCAAAACATTTAATGACATTAACTTAAAATTCTAAGGGGAACGATCTAGTACTACGAACGATTGCCCTGACATTCTGAATTACGCTGGTTTTCAAAAGATGCATTCATGAAAAGATTTTACACAATTTCTGAATCAGTTTTTGAATTTCTAGAAAGTGAATATCCAGATTTAAAAGAAAACCTGATCAGTTTTAAAGCCGGTATCGCATAGTTGACAGATTTGTTCAAATTATTTAATGACATTAACTTAAAATTGTAAGGGGAAAGCCTTAATTAAAAAAAGAATAAAGTGCGTAATTTCTGCTTTTCTTGGAAAATTGAAATGGACGAAGTAAATTATTAGTCGGCTCGAATTTTCTCGGTTTTCAAACTTGTCACAGACAGATGGCCTTGGTGAAGATATTCAGGCATACAAACAACGTTTAATTGCTCTGCATGAAGACTTCAAAATCAGGTTTGAAGATGTACTGACGATGGAAATACATCATGGATTATAAATCCATTTGATAAAACAGAAGTGGAGAATGCGATACTAAAATAGGAGCTACTCAAAGTCAACACTAATGAGGTGATGAAGTTTAAATTTAAAAAAGGTTATCAAATATTGTGGCTGCAGTCAGAAATACCCCATATATATCCTGGACTGTGAAGAATTGTGATCAAGCTCTTGATAGCGTTTCCCTCGTCAAATCTTTTCAAAAAAAGTTTTAGTTCGTTACAAACCTTTTAACAAAAGAAGAAAGTATATTAAATATGACAGTATGGGGAGCTTTGCCATTGTTCCTAACCAAAATGAAGCCAATATTGATAATATCCTGTCAATCTATTATGTACATCCCTCCCATGAAACTTGTGAGTATTGTGTTATTGACATTGTAGAAGTTATGTTAGTAATGTTTAATCTTAGTTATACTACGGCTGTTATCATAGTACAGGGTAATATAAAAAATAATAACAAATCATTAGTGTAATAATTAAGTATTTGAACAAGTACAATAGAAGAAAATATAGTATTTTTTCTTTTATTTGTACCACCCCTAATAGTGAAATTTCTAAACAAGATAAGTAAGAATTCGCTGGTTTCTTGGGCTATGAAATCAAAAAAAAACTGTTATTTTCAACTGAATGTAAAGAGCAACATTAAAGATAAAAACGAATAGAAATTATTATGTATATGGTATAGTAAGTATATTATTAGGTATAATAAGAATTGACTGGTTTCTTGGGCTATTAAATAAAAAATAAAAAAAACTGTTTTTTCAACTGAAAATAAAGAGCAATACTAAAGATTAAAACAAATAGAAACTACTAAGTATATGAGGGGATCGTCTCATCGTCAATACCTCGCTCTTTACGCTAAAGTTTTAATTTTTTTCCAATTCTTTAATAATGACGCCTGAATCACAACGGCCGTTTAATTAGAACAAATAGCTGCTTTGAAAGTACCTAAAAAAAAAACTTTTACGTGAAGAGCGAGGTATTGACGATGGGGCAAATCCCCTCACGTACGTAATCATTTCTGTTCGTTTTAAGTTTTAATGTTGCGCCTTACTTTCAGTTGACAAAAATTGTTTACTGTAATTTAATTTCAGATCGTTTTTTAAATAATTCTGGGAATCCGGTACCTCTTTCATGGAAAAAAATTCTTCTCCCATGGAAAGGTTCTCCCACGTAGCCCCCTCCCCCAACCCCCCTCCCACCAGAAAAAATTACCCCTGAAAAGTCCTGTGTACTTCCCAAAACCAGTACTATATAAAGAATGGGCAAAGTTTATAACTTGCAGTCCTTCCCCCTGGGGATATGGGGGATTAAGTCATCCTCAAAGATATAGTTATTAGATTTTTCGACAATGCCGAACAAAATGGTTATCTCAAAATTTTGGTCGAGCGAATTTGGGAAAAAATGAGTGGGGAAGGGGTCTAGTTGCCCTCTAATGGTTTTGGTCACTTAAAAAGGGCGCTAGAACTTTTAATTTACGTTTGAATGAGCCCTCTTGCCATACTCTAGGACCACTGGGTCGATACGATCACCCCTGGGAAAACAAAACAGACAAATAAACACGCATCCGTGATCTTTCTTCTGGCAAAAAAAAAAAAAAAAAAAAAAAAAAAAAAAAAAAAAAAAAAAAAAAAAAAAAAAAAAAAAAAAAAAAAATCTGAAAATTTTATAGATAGGAGCTTGAAACCTCTACAATAGGGTTCTCTGACGCGGTGAATCTGATGGCGTTACTCTCAGTCTATGACTTTTAGGGGCTGTACTAAAAAGTTAAGATGCTATGAATTTTTTTTATGAAACTTATATATATTTGAAATCAGCATAAAAATCCGATTCTTTTGATGTGTCTTTTGGTATTAAAAATTCAGTTTTTTAGAGTTTCGGTTACTATTGAGCTAGGTCGCTCCTTAATTGCTGTTCGTTACCGTGATCTGTTTGATGAATAGATTTAAAAAAAACTAAAGTTGAATGGAAATCTCTCCACACAATGGGAAGATTTGCTGTTGTTCCTAACAATGCTTTAGCCAAACATTGACAATTTCCTGCCAATCCATCAAGTACATTCGTCCCTGTAAGATTTTGACTATTGTGTAATTGACATTGTAGAAGTTATGTTAGCAATGTTTTACGTTAATTTTATTACGGCTTTTATCATATTACAATGTAATATAGATATAATATTAATTTACTAGTGCAATTATTAAGTAATTGAATAAATGTGACATAAAAATATATAGTTTTTTTTATCACTCCGAATGAGGAGTTTCCTAAATAAGATAAGTGATAATATTTCTTGTGCTATGAATAGATGTGAAAAGTAAAGTTGGATATAATCCTTTTTTCACTGACCAACTACACTTTTATAACATCCACTCACAGTAGAATCAATTAATCAATTAACCCCTCAATTTCCACTTTCTTTTCAAAAACTGTTAGTTCGGGGATGGAACTTAGCCACAACAAAAATTTCCACAGCTAGATCTAATCTTTATATTTTTGTCGAGCTATGGGAATGTGACAAAAACTTAGCTGCAGGGAGTCCACTGGAACGAGCTAAATTTTGATAGTGGTCTTATATAGAGAAGTTTGGAAACATATACTCTAGAGGATAAACCTTTTAGTTGTGGAACATTAGTTACGCTAAATGTAACACAGATCCTAGACGGATTAAGGTCAATGTTGAGTATTCTCATGTGCTGCATATTTAGATCTTCTTGCGACACCTATGTTTTTTTCATATGAATTGCTCAACATTGTTTACGTGAACAGGTCAATGAACAGGTAAACATGTAGTTTCGTATTTATTTTTTCCTCAAATGTATATTTTGCCCAAACTGAAACAACGCATTAAAGGAAATCTTGACTGAAGATATACCATTATAATGAACCTAGATTTTAATAATATAGTCTCTTAACGTTTTGACAGCTAGAAATATAAATTTCAATGAAACTACACTCTTACTAAGCTTCCTATATATGAAGTATCCGCTATGAAAGACATTTTTAGCGAGCAAGGGATACTTAAAAGGATCAACTGGGCGGAGAAAAACGTGCTAAAAAGCCATAGAACTCACATACCAAAGCCGTCTTGATTGCTGGTCACTGCTTTCGTTTTTCGTACGAGAGGGCCACGCCCTCTGAAGATGAAAGGATAGAAAACACTCAAAACATGCCAAATCCTGGTTTTCTTCTTGTCGAAGATAATTAAAATGCATGAAAACACTGCTTCTCCTTGGATAATTTGGAATAGCAAAACAGTTGAACTTTTCTTCTTCAAGAAAGAAAAGGCATCAAATTCTTAATTAATTCACGAAAAATCTAGCAATATTATGTATTACAAAGATAACGTTCATGCCATAACATAGAAAAAAAATGGCTAAAAAACAGAATAAAGTATAAGATACTTAAAGAGAAAGGTGAAAAATGAGATAAAAAAAAAACTTGTTTGAAATTCGGAACATTCTATAAATTTCAGTGAAAGATCCACTTTGCAATTAGTATTATAGAATGCTGAGCTTATAATAAACCCAATTTAGAAATAATATAAAAATATATTTTTTTTTTTCTAACAGAATATTTTTAGCAATAACTGGGTCACTATTTACATAGGCCTGTTTTAAAAATCCCAAATTGTCAGGGTAAGAAAAATAATGACTTCAATGCTTTTAACTTAGGTCTGAATACGAACTATATATGAAAACAAAAAGCTCATAAGCTTGTCAATTCAACTAAACAGCTTGGCGGTCTTAAACGAAAGCAACACCAGATGTCTAAAAAAAATCTTACAAAAAAAAGAATAAGAGAGAATCTTTTTGCTTATAATTAACGGATATGGTTTGATCTTTATCATAGGCAGCGCAACAGCGCTTCCCATCTAAGAGCGATGTGGGCACAATGTATTATTTACATTATTATTATTATTTACACAATGTATTATTGCACAATGCACAATGTATTATTTAAATGTATTTATTTTTTTTCGTTTGTTTTTAGACAAGGGAACTTCGAACAGAAAGAGTTATCGTAAAAACTTCAAAAGTGGCTCGTTTGATTGGAAATTTAGAGTTCTAGTTCCCTTTTAAGAGTCAAAAGTGATGAAAGACAATTAGCCCTCACTGCTCTCACGCCCTTCACTTACCCAAATACATTCAATCAAAACTTCAATTCCATTCAATCCAATCAAATACATTCAATTAAAACATCCAGTAGTTATGTCTTTGAAGATGACACCCCCCCCACAGCTCTCAGGGCAAGGGGTGTGAGTTATGCCCCGGGGTTATTTAAAGTTCTGATGGAAATAATGGTCGTATACACTTCGGAGGGGGCTCAGTAAATTGGAAGCCAGAAGTTCTAACTCCCTTTTTAGAGTCAAAGTGATCAGAGGGAAACTATCCTCCCCTCCCCCCACCTCACAGCCTATTTTCCCCAGATGCAAACGACAGGAGTTTTAAGATAGCCACTTATTCAAAAAACAGTTCAAAGTTCATATAATTGGCTTTTGGGGTTCACACAACTCCCCAGAGTCTGGAGGCAGGAGATGTAAAATATACCCCCGGGGTTTAAAAGGTTCTTATGGTAGGGGTGGTTGTGGGAAATTTAAAGGAGGCTCATTGGATTCAAAATTTAAAGCTCAGGTTTCTTTCAAGAGTAAAAAGGATGGAAGGCAACTGACACCCTTTTTTCCTCAGACTCATCCGATCACAATTGTGAGATAGCCATTTTGTTAATAATAGTCCAAAGAGCATATAACAATGCCTTCAGGATGAACAAAACTCTCCAGAGCCCAGGGGCAAGGGTTGTAAGTTATACCCCGGGGCATATAAGGTTTTTACGGAACGGAGGGTCACATAAATTTCGGATCTAATGGTGTTAATTTGATTGGAAGTCAGAAGATGTGGTGTCCTTTTCAAGAGTCAAAAGTGAATGGGCAACCAGCTCCCCCCCCCACAGGCCTATCATTCTCCAAAGAAACATCCCATCAAAATTTTAAAAGAGCTATTTTGTTCATCATTGATGAAAGGTCCATTAATTATGTCTTTGGGGATGTCAACCTTCCCACAGTCCCCAGGGCAAGGCTGTAAGTTAGGCAATTTGTTCATTGCTTACAGACAGTATGTATTATTGAGAAAGGTATGCATGTTTGAAATTAACTTTCCCAAAAGATCAAGGGCATTCAAAAGAGTCTTTCAGAGAAGGTTTGAGGGAGCGTTGAACTAAATCAAAACACGTTATGTGTATATGGACTGACAAAAGGGCGTAACTCATGAATGACTCGTTAATTTGGCACTTACAGGAAACGACAAGGGAGATGATCAAAAAGAAAATATTTGCATCCTACCACTACTACTACAACTACTGCTGCTACTATTACTACTTCTTCTACTAATACTACGGGAAGTTAAGCTAAAGCTACTACTATTAATTCTACTGCTACTACTACTGCTGCTGCTACTAAAACTAAGGGTGTTAAGGCAAAAATTTTGGGATACATTGAGACTGTATGGAACTAAATCGAAACCAACTACGCCCGCACATGTTGTGGAAAGAATATTAGATATGCCTCAGGAACGGTTGATGGTATAAATTTGAACTTTTCGCGTGTGATAAAAGAACCAAAGGTTGTTGAAGAAACCAAAGGTGCTATGCGCACACAGCTAGTAATGCTACTACAGCTATTGCTACTATGCAAGCTAAAAATATTAAGTTGAAGCTTCCAAGGAATATTTAGGCGGATGTTGAACTACATCCAAAAGTTCCAGTGCCCTTTTTAAGAGTCAAACGAGATTGGAGGGCAAGCAGACCTCCTCCCAAGCCCATTCATTTTCCAAACACATCCAGTCTAAATTTTGAGACCGTTATTTTGTTCACCATAATAGAACGGTCCAGTAACTATGTCTCTAGACATAATGGGTACGTCAACCCCCAACGCTTATGCAATTGGTCCATTATGCTTTAAAATTAAATGTTGCTTTAAAACTAAATCAAAAGGCACTGTGTGTATGGTTTTCAATAAGACACCTCAGTAATGTATCGAGAACGACTGGGGGTATTAAGTTGAAACTTTCGGAGCTTCTACTATTACTACTTCTGCTCTTACAAAATAAATAAATCAAAAGGATGTAAGTGTATATAAGGTATCAAAGAGCATAAAAAGAGTTTTTGGGAATGATGTTGTTTTATTTTTCAGATCAACTGGAGGAGGTACCGGCCCGATAGACATCCTATTTATTGCTGTTAAAGTTTATGTGCCGATAGTTGTAGATTGGTTGGTAGCTACCCTCTTTTTCAGTTTTCTGCTTGATAATTCAAATATTGAATTGTAAATAAAATTTTGGACAAGATTTGTTTTTTATTGATCAAAATTTTCAATGAATAGTAGTTTTGGTGAATAACTTCATAATAATAATATTCTGAGGGAATTCGGATGGACAGAGATGGATAGGCCTATTATTGTTCATGTGGATGGAAATTCTGCATGACTTGGTCTCTTATATGGCTGAAGCCATCACGACCTCCACAATAGTGTTCTTTGATATTTAAATACATTGTATACATATGTTTAAATTCATTTAAACAATTTGCATAGAAAAAGAGGAAAATTGGCATTTAAATTTGGTGAAAACAAAGCTCATTGTTGTACTTATAACCCCCCCCCCCCGCCCCAAGAGTTTCCCTGTAAGGCCCAAAATACCCTGCCTTGCCTTCCCCCTATCTTCTGGTAGACACTTAAGCACAATACTTATTCTACACAGAAATAGGATATAAGTAATGAGAGTGATACTGTTACTCCCCGCCCCCCTCAGTACCAATAATAAAGGCATAGACCAAAATCAGTCCCAGGAATCAAGGATTAGACATCTATTTCTACCTTCCCCTCCTTTTCCAAAACTTATTCTATATTTATATGAAGGTTCAATGAGAGTTAGAACATTTGGGCGCTAAAATGCATTCTTTTAGGCACCTGCCCCTCGTCACTTTTTCATATAGGTCACGTGTACTTAAACTTCACTTCATATAATTTTTAAGAAATATGAATGAAATTAGTTTAGTTTAAAGGAACTTTAAAATAGATATAAAATTTCTTTGTGCAATAAAAACGGAGGCATCTCCCCGCTGCAGCCTTATCTAGGCTTGGTCTAAATGAAGGGAGATGACAGATTAACTCCTATCCCTCCACCCTAGACCCTTTTCTATATTTATCTAAATGTTTATCGATAATTAGTCTATTTGGGCATTGGAATGTGTTCTCTTAGACACCTGCCCTCCCTCAGCCTACTTGATGACCCACTGTCCCTCCTTTACAGTACCTCATGCACAGTTACACATCATCGAACATAATTTCAAGAAAAATCATTTGAAACAACTGAACTAAATCTAGCATTAAGATAATCGTCCACATTAACCCACTAACACCCAAGACCAGTTACCGGTAAAATTTTGCAGTGCTTGCTTTATTGGCGTAAAATAGGGTTCTAACTTAAAGATTTGTGATGCCAAATATCTTTTCGCACCAAAGGTGTAACCATGGTGCTATGTTCCTATATGGGAACGTTGGGCGGTAATATTGTCTTTGGAACTGAAGGAAATATATAGATACATATCTTTTGTCATCTTTCTTGAAAATTAGTATAAAAGACGAATCCAAGTTAGGCATGGAAATACTCGTAGCACCGTTGCAAGTGAAGTTTGACGCAGTACTCTCTGCATTTGTTTTTCTTTGCATACTTGGCATCGACCTTGCTTCTCTGCTGTCATCCGTACATGAGCGGCTGATTTCTTAGGGTAGATCTGCAGAGATCTTGAGCTCCCACCATGACCTGCACGGTATGTTTCGTTTTTGAAAAGACCCTGAGCTACTTTACGGAGGAATTCAAGCTGTGGGATCTTTCCAGGCACGTCACCATTGTGCAAGTGACGGTAGAACCACCAAGATGCGACCATGAACGTGCAAAGAAGATTTTGTCTTATGATCCAATACGACTTTTTTTCCTCGCAAAATTGGTCTGTATGCCAAAAAAAAACATTATCGACTAGGGCCACGCCTCCCATTCCCTGATTATAATTTCTGATAAGGCGTGGCTGTCCAATTGGAACATCTTTGTGCTCCGCCACTGAGTATCTTTTTGCCTGGTGAAGCGGTCTATGGAGTCGTAGTTGGTTGCTACACAAACGGCTTTGCTATATTTCTACTTGACAGCCAAAACTACTCCATCTGACCTGTAGTCATAATAACCGCGCTCCCTTTTTTTTTCAATGCTTTAGTTCTTCGAGACAACACCCCTTCAAGCTATTTTCACGCACAGTTCCTGTGGCACAAAATCATTGCAAGTGAAGCTGTGTGAGAGAAAATAATGGCTTGTGAAGAAATTAACAAAGAAGACTTCGTGAGTGGCTGCTTTTTCAATAACAGACAATAGGTTTGTGACCACCCATGTACCTAGGGGTGTTGCTGGCTGTTGCTCACTCCACCCACAGTAAAGATCGATTTTGTAGGGATATCCATGAGAACTAACTAGCACCTATGCTTTGTATACAAATTGAATCGGTTTTTCCCATATAAACATTTTGCAGCTGTGACGACCAAAGAAAGGCATCATCTGTTCGTCCACGGAAAGTTTCTGACAGAACGTTTCATATTGCTGAAGTTTGATGTTCACGGCATCTATAAGTGGCCTCACTTCAGCCATCTTGTCACTTTCCCGGAGCTCATTATTATTTGCAAAGTGTAGGGTCTTCTTTATCTTCAGAAATCTGTTGCTACCCATGATTTGTCCAACTATAGGAATGAGTAGGTCGTCTGACCTGGACCAGTAAATTCTCTTACTGGGAAGGCGAAGATATCCTGACTGTAGCACAGTTCCCGAAAAATTGTCAAGTTCTTCAAAGCTCAATGTGAAACTGATGTCACCGTTCTGAGAAGCATATCGTGTTGTTTCCCGTGTGATCATAGCGCGAACTGTTTCGTCGTAGAACGACAAAAAAAAACTCAAATTTAGACATGTTTCTCATGTGACTGACCTTGTCTCCCAGTCTAGGTAGTGAATCTAATGGAAGATCTCCAGAAT
Source organism: Artemia sinica (assembly GCA_027921565.1). NCBI lineage: Eukaryota > Metazoa > Arthropoda > Branchiopoda > Anostraca > Artemiidae > Artemia > Artemia sinica. The sequence goes on along the minus strand of CM051259.1, from coordinate 55,357,538 downwards.
GAGCTCTCTATTTGCATATTAGTATATCCCTTTGGTTTTTTTTTGTTTTTTTTGTCGGTCCAGATTTTTTTAGAGGCGGGTTTTGAAGACTCTCCTTGCGATACTGTTGGGGCTATTTTTCTACGATGGCTTAGTGGGACGTCCTCTAAATAATCAGCATCCAACGTAGAAGCGGTAGGAAGCCCGGATGGATTATCTCTAGCTATATCGTCTGTTATGGAAGTATGGGTGATATCAAGCTCTATCGTCCCTGCAACAACACTTGGAAGATCATTGAAAGGCTCTGTGTTGTCCTCGACCCCTTCTTCTTCGTGGCTAATTACCCCCACATCAGGGGGAATTATGACCATATCAATTTCTTCCTCGTCATCAATTAGTTCGTCTAGTATAGCTACAGATTCTTTCACAGATTCGCACAGTTTGGGAGCCATCCGCAAAATAAAATTTAACGTCAGTTGCAGATCCGTAAAACATTTGGGGGCCAAAACGCCCAACGTTCCAATTTGGGAACATTTTTAGTTATCCAATACTGTGTCCTTACTCTGTGGATATTTTAATATAAGCGCTCCATAGATTCTAAGGTTGGTAAGTACAGAGTTCTGAAACACCAAAACGAGATATTTCGTACACTCATTTTGCTGAAATTTTGCCAAAAACTGCTGGTTTCCAAAAACTGACTTTTAGCTAGATTTCAGAAAATTTGAAAAACTCACCTGATTCCAATTTAAGGCACAGAAAATTCGAGGAAGTTGCTGGTTAGCCTTAGATTTCTATGGAAAGCTTAAAACTTGCCCGAGCTGCTACCTTATGGAGAAAAAAAAAAATTCAAAATGAGACGTTCCCAAATGGGAACGTTGAGTGCTAATGGGTTAATAATTTGTAAATTTTCCGCTGGGTGTGGGGGGTGGGTGTTTTCTGGGGATTAAACACATAGAGTCAGTTGGTTCATAATATCATCCATGATAAAAATTTTTAGTTTTTGTGGCCAAACCATTTGGAACTGATCGGTGATCTTGTCATAACTTGTATAGCTTTGATTAGAGATCGAAATAAACGATAGAAAAATAAAAGCCGACACGTAATTTCTAGTATATCTTAGAAAAAACTATTTAACTTCTCACGTTTCGTGCCAGAGATAGAGATATTAAGTATGACTAGACAGCGTTTTACTTGAAAGTTAGAAAGAGATTAGGCTATAGGCTTTTTTTTTTGTAAACTTTCCTCTAGTTAGCTTTCCGAACTGTTGACACATTTAAGATCCCCTATCAATTTTGCCAAAATTGCGTGGAAGCTCCCTGTGTTGCTGGGAAAATTTGCTAATCTTTGAGACTGAAGTCTTTGAGACTGCTAGCTGAAGATGAGGCTTGTAAAATGACATTTATGTTATCGAACGTTCTAAAATCCGTCAATGTAAAATAGAAAAAATTCTACCATACACCCATAGACAGGGCAAAAATACCAGCTCTGTTTTCTAACATCCTAAAGATATTTTATTTTTGATCAAAAGGGGTAATCAGCTCTTAAATCAATGGTCCACCTCAGCACCCCCTCTTTTAACTCAGCTTGTAAACAATGCAATCTCCCAAAGTTTCTTAACATGGACTTCTGCAGAGCTGCGCCTTTTGGCATAGCTTAACAAAATATCTGAAGAGGTCCATGAAGAGGAAGGAAAATAGTAAAAATAAAAAAGTGGAAAAATGATGTTTGCAGGTCACTGACACAAATATATTTGCCGAAGATTTCAGAAAGATTTCACGACCTGTTCTTAATAATAAGCTATTTCAGCAAAAAGAATTGACACATACAAGAGAAACAAGATAGATCTAAAACATGATATATTAAACATATTATAAGCAGGCCCATATCCATGATTCTGTTTGAAGAGGGGGGTACCAAATAGCCTACTGTAGAAAAAAAAATAATTTATTCAGTAAAAAAAATGATAGTATAAAAAATACAGAACTTATGAAATAGTAAACCTGTATGTTTAGGCACAAAACTCTGTTTAGGTACAGGTTAGGCAAGTCTACCTTAAAGGAAGAAAAGGATTCAAATCTAGCCTGAAGAAAATCCTCCAATTTTTTGGTGACCTTAAATAAGAATAAGTCTCAGTGAACGAAGACAGGTCCACTAGATGCACTGTTGCCTATTTGAAGGGTATTTCACATAAGCAAGCTAAGTATTGATATGCATAAAAAGTTCAAAGAGTCGACCAAAAAAAATTTTTCTAAGTTTAGTATAGTAAGTGTCTAAGAAGCCTAAATCATGATCGTTATTCCGAGTAAATGTCTATAGCCCTTTCGAGACAGACATCAACATTTTTATGGATGAGGAATAGGGGTAAACTACTCAGCCTTTCTTGTCCTGACGAATTTTCTAACCAATCCGGACTTTTTTCTAACCGATTCGGACTTTTTTCGGGTGGGACCAAGAGAGATAACGAAGCAAAAGAGCAAAGTGAATAGCCAAATCCTACACTAAGCTTTAGTTTGGACTTATGGATACAGAGTAATAGTTAATTTTGACGAACAATGAGTTTCGTTTAAATTACGAACAGAAAAGCGATAAATTCTGGTGCTTCATTGGATGCTCTGAAATACATGTTTTATTGATATGTAACCAAGAGGCACCTAAAACCTTATAGCAGCACAAACTGAGTCATTCTTAATATTCCTTAGTCTATATTGTTGATAACTACAAATCCTTTTTTGACATCAAGGGTCCTTGTGTAACATTTTAATAAGGCTTAACTATTAACGGGTATCTCATCTCATTTAATTTTTTTTTTTCCGGATCTCCTTTGATCTATCCAAAGGCCAGACAGATTAGAAATATCCTATTCCCAGCTTTTCATCGCTCATTCCTATCAATAAGCTAATTTACCCTTTCCACGAAAAAAGGGACAATGGACGCCTTTTTATTAAATCTAGTTCCTGAGCCTTGGCCAGCTGCATAGCCTCGAAAGCCGACATCCTGCCTTTGAAATTTGCTTAATCAGACCGAATGAGAGGATTATTATTCCACTGCTCTTAAGAATTCCAAAGACTTTTCTCAATTGAAAAATAATATTTGAACTGATAAGGGGATTCTTGGAAATATCGGAGAATAAAGGCATAAATATGCTGCAAAGAGTTTGGAACTGTTTGGAACTGTGAAATGTTTTTGCTCGAAGGGAAGGAAAATTAAATTAATATGTTTGATGTAATTTATAATTAAAAGTAGCAGCAGGGCTTGTCGGACGACAGGCCTAAAATCGTAGCGTAGTGTATTTTCTTTTTTTTGCAAGGACCAGAAGAAAATTTTCTCCCCTCAGCACAAAATTAGAAGCCCCCCAACCAAACAGACACAAACAATCTTAATCTTGAAGGTTCTACTCGGCCGGCCAAGCACAGAGAGAGAACAGAGTACACTTCTCAAAAATACGTATAAAATTCGCCAGCATTTTAATCAAACATATTGACAACATTTATAATGAGAATAACTTGCTTGGCTTCACATTTGAGGTACCAGTTGTATGGCATGTCATGCGATTGTTTTCAGAGGTGAATGTTCGTGGTTGGCTCAGAGTTGCAATTATTTACCATTTACGCACCGAAAGAAACAGGAATTTCAGCGTGAAACCTATTTTTAAACTTTTTTTTACAAAACCATCCTATTCACTTTAAAATATTCTCCCTTAAAATTAATATATCCGTCCAACCGGTGCTTCCACTATTCAATATTATTTGTAAATTTTACCTAACAATATTATTAGGTAAAATTAGCTGAAATAAGCTCAAAGATATCCCCTAATCTCCGACAGCTAATTAAGCGTCAGTCAGTAACCTGTTAGTTCAAGCTCTAATTTTTTTCTAAAGACCAAATTTAAGCCCCCTAGCCCGCCAAAAAGATAACATTCTAATTACCCTTAGCCCTCCCCCCCCCCAAAAAAAAAAAAATCCGAAAGTTTTGACATGACACTCCCCCCCCTCCATCCCGTCATGAGGAGAAACTGAATATGCATAATCAAATTGTGCAAGAAATTCGTCGCCTTTTAAAGCAACCTACCAACTGTAAGCAGTTCGACTAATGAGGAATATTCGCTTGCCTTCAGGATTCAACTGTAAAAACATTTTTAGTACAGGAAAATGAGCTCCAAAAAGAGGTCGACCCGAAACAAATTGCAACAGAAATGATTTTTACACCATCTTGTAGAGAAAAAAAAACCTGAACAACATATAAATTTTCGCATATTCTGAGTCGACGCAAAATAACCGTTTTTTGGCTTTTAATGCGATTTTTTTTACGTTTTCCGGAAAAAAATATAATTTTAGTATCCGACCGTTTTTCTTGAAATGAAGTATGATTCTAACCCAAAATAACATGGCGAGACCGAAAACGAAGTCGGATTTAGCGTAAGAAGCACCATAAAAAAAGTAACTGTATTTTTTCGACTTTTTTCGCCTAAAAAATACAATTTTCGTTGTAGCCCGATTTTCTTGAATGAAAGTGTGGTTCTGACGTAGAATCACGAGCTGAGATCGAAAATAGAATCAAATAGGTTGTTCACTGAACCAGAAAAAAAAATCGTAATCATTAATGAATGATCTACATTTTTTTTAGAAAATAATTTGGGAAAGTGAATTACAAACCGAACTGGTTTTCAGTGGTCAGTATCGTAAATCACACTTAAAACACTCTTCGTATACAATTTAGGGTCAACCCATAGTGTCTAATCTTCACAGTCTATTAAATAGAATCAATCTTATAAAAAATACAAAATAGAGAATCAGATTCCGACTAGTTTCACAACTTTTTCATTTGGAATGGATTAACGACTAGGGTTTAGGTTTCTCTTCATCATTGTTGCTGTCGATTTTTGGGGAGTTGGAACACATTGTTCCTTGCAGGTTCTGCATGCTGAAGTACAAACTAAGCCGTTTTTAAAGCAGCTACACCTCGCTGAACTACACTGTACACGACAGGAGCACTTCACGATCTTTAGGAGCATACGCGGGGCTGGTGGGAGGTCAGTTGTTAATGGGTACAAGAAGTCATCTTTATTCTTCCATCCCCATTCCTCGGCTTTCAGTTCCGGATCAGGCTCCCCGGTCCATACCTGAACTTGATAAAAAACTCTATAGCTATGAAACTTGGCTGCATCAGAAGTTGGTGGCAGATGTTCTGGGTGAACAAAAGAGTTTGCCGTTGTCACTTTCTTTTCAAAAACTTCTCTGCGGAGTTTGTTCAAGTTCCCTCCTTTCGACGAACCGTATATGATCAGCAGGGCGTCTTCACCAGCGGTCTTGATTTCCTCCTTCGAAGCGGACTTTCTGCATGAACACTGCAGCTGATGTTCGGAAATCATTGTCTTCTATCAGCCTCTTCAGTGCAAGACCTTTTCCCACACCGTGGATTCGCGAAGTAGAGTCACAGCCTAACAGGGCGTGAGCAAAAAGGATCAGATGACAAGTATCTTGTCCCAGCTTCTCTTTCAGGGTGTGTATGTCCCATATTCGGGGAGCTTTATTCGACTTTGGCAACTGTGCTTTTTCCTTCTCGGGATCTGCAGATCTTGCTTCCACATGATACTGATTTAAGATTGATGACGCAGTATCCGTGAAAGTCACTACATTCGACTTTCCGTCGACAGTCGAGATGAGAATTCTAGTACCGAAGTGCTCGAGAATCTTTTTCTTCATATAAACATTGCTGTAAGGTTCAACATCCACTTCAAGAGCGTCACGCATCTTTTGAACTACATCACTGACTGTTGTCTGTTCTTCGTCATTCCTTTCAAGAAACTGCATCGCTTTTATGAAAGCATCCGTTTTCACCTCGTCCTCTGGTCTGCCTGACCTTCTTCTCTTTTTCTCAGGCTCACAGTTCATGTTCTCGTATTTGAATGGAATCCCTCGGCTTGTCCGAAAGTTATTGCTGCAAAGCTGATGGTACACGGCATCAGCGGCATAAAGGTCTGGGACGGTGCATATCCTTCGGTAAACACTGACTGCCCAGTCATCATTTCTCAGTTCGCATGTTTCTTTAATTGTTTTGTCAAAGTCTATGGTCCGAACGCAGAAAAACATCTGAGCCTTTCCGTTGTGAAGCTGAGAGGTCAACAGGGCAGCCACAAAACAAGCAACACTCGTTAAACCTGAACTGTGAAGTACTCGACCGCAACTCGCACTTGGCAGTGGAAATTTTAGCTAGCCACTCATCCTTTCGCCTTTGAGTGTCATTGTCAATGTTACGCCTGTGTGTATAATTTTTTTCTGCATAACTCATGGACCTTCTGTCCGGCAGTGACCACAACGGTATCCCTTCGCATCTGACTAGATTGGTTAATTCCGGCAGCTCCTTTCTGTGTAATAATCGTGTAATGTGAGTCGTCTTCGACATTTCTTTTGCAGATTCTGCAGTGCTCCAACTGAGTAGACATCTCGCTATAAAAAAAAGAGTTATTAAGCAAAACATATCTGATCGAAATTTTAAGAGATTCTCTTTTGTTCAGCCTTGTTGAAAGGTCCAGTAATAATGTCTCTAGGGATGTCAACGTCCCCAAAGTCTTCAAGACAACGGCTATAGGCAAGGCAATTACTTCATTGTTGCACATGGATACGTTATTGAGAGGGCTATGTTTGTTTGAACTTTACTTTCCAAGAAGACGAGGGATATTCAAATGAGCCTTACAGAGAATGTTGAGGAAAGTGTTGAACTAAATGAAAACACGTTATGTTTACACAGATTGTCAAAAGGGTGAAACACAGGAATAAGTAAGTATATTAATTGGGAAAATTCAGGGAATGATAAGGGATATGATCAAAAGACAATATTTGCATGCTACCAATACTACTTGAGCTACTACTATCATACTTCTCCATTTACAATACTGAGGGGAAAGTTGAACTAAATCCAAAGACGCTGTGTGCATGCACAGCGTCAAACTAGCCTAGCTCAAGAATTAATTGGGGTATTAAGTTGGAACTTTCAGAGAATGCTTAAAGGGGAAATATCGTCTCATCAAAAGGCAATATGCGCACACTACTGCTAACGCTACTGTTAGTGCAACATTTACTACTACTACTTCTATTGCAACTACTTTTAAAGTTAACCTGTCGTGATGATGAGGTCACCTGTTGGTACAAGGTGTATTTCAGGGGACGATTGTCTTCTCAATAGATGTCGCTGTAAAAAAAAAAAAAAAAAAAACAAAAAACTTCAACTGACATGAAACATCAAAGAATTTGACGCAAAGCAGTAAAGTACAATAATTTATCCTTTAAACTTTTAAAGTATTCAGTTCCGAACCACCATTATAAAAACCGACTTCTTACCTGCGCTAATCATTCATCAGAACACTAGCAGATTCACCGGAAAGTATTACTCGACTGTTAGATGGCGGAATTTCGAATAAAATTTTTTCTCGGGGTAGATGGCGAATTTAAATAAAGGTTATGACTGTCACTGACCGGAAACTAGTTTCTACTCGACTTTCTGGCATTACTTGAGGTCTTCGTCTAATTGATTTCTCAGTCAAATCTTGGGAATAAACTTTGAAATCTTTAAAACACTGAGTGATGAATGTGACGATTTTCATTTTTATTGCATTACGTAGCCTTCGAAGTGTCTTATACTAGTGCCTAGTTCAGGTATTTTTACGAACAACCGATCATTTGTTGAATAACAAGTGCCGATTGATTGTCTTTACAAAAATTACCGCAACGCATATTGATGATAGTGAAACTTTTTTGTTTTGCACCAGACACCCAATCGGACTTCATTTTCTGTCTCAGTTTGTCATTCTGCATCAGAATCATACTTCATTTCAAGAAAAACGGTCGGATACTAAAATTATATTTTTTTTCCGGAAAACGTAAAAAAAAATCGCATTAAAAGCCAAAAAAACCGTTATTTTGCGTCGACTCAGAATATGCGAAAATGGATATGTTGTTCAGTTTTTTTTTTCTCTACAAGATGGTGTAAGAATCATTTCTGTTGCAATTTGTTTCGGGTCAAACCTCCATTTGCCTGTACTATTTCCTGTTATGATGATTGGAAGGCAGGTGACTCTGAATCTAAAAGTACTCCAGATGAATATTGGTTTCAATTACCCGCTTCAATTTTACATTAGATTTTTACATTTGTTTTACAAGATAATGTTGAAGTAAATCAATAAATTCGGCTAGACGTTAGTTTTACATTAGTTTTACAAGCTAATGTTGAAGTGAATCAATAAATTAGGCCTGATATTAATTTTACATTATTTTTTAAATTAGTTTTACAAGCTAATGTTGAAGTAAATCAATAAATTAGGCTAAATATTAGTTTTATATTAGTTTTACATTAGCTTTTCACATTAGTCAATAAACTCGGCTAGACATTAGTTTTACAAGCTTATGTTGGGTTTTATTAAATAAAAAAATTTCTTCTGTATAACTTTATTCATACTTCTCTATAATAATTTGATGTTTAAAAAAGTCATACAGAAGACTATATCATTTTCCATGTGTTAAAGGAAACATAATATTTTTAATTAATTTCGTTTTTATGTTCCTGACCTCCCCCAGGCCATTCAGCGTGTGCCAGGAGGCGATAGGGGAACGCCCTAAAGATATGTAGGGTACCTCCATAGGAGGCGCGGACCAAGGGGTGACCTTGTCCCTGGGGATCCATAATAGAAACTGGGGTACCCTCACCCGGTGTCATAAATACAGGCGAAGGAAGAAGAAGGCCCCTCAAATGTACACTCGAAAGGGCCCACTGGTTTGTCCACAAGTCCCATGAGTTACAAACCTTCTCCCAGTAATGGGTTAAATTGCATTGTGATGCAGAACACCATCGCGGGAGGATCCTCTATATGAGGACAACTGCGGCAGGGCGTAAGATCCAGATCTATGGACAACGGCCACTGCAAAGGGCTGCCTCGACCCTTTCGGGGTAACTGTAAGACTGGGGACCTTGCGGTCAACTCTTTTCCCACTTGAGGAGTGGCGCACCTCGAAGAAATTATAGCCTAGTAAACGACACAGCATTCGCACGGGATTCTGACTAATGGACAATTCTTCTGGGCTTGGTATGTTTTGACGGGCGTCTTCGGGCTGAAAAACCTCTTCCTAGCTAATTTATCTATTATGAGCTGCCTCCCCGTAGTAACATAATATTTGTAAGCATGAATATATAATGAGTCGGAGGTAATAGGTTTTAGATTGTCTGTGCAGGTTTTCGGCTCTTGTTGATAGAAGAGCATCGCCAGGTGCTGAAAACCATGTTGTGACCAAGATGGGTCCAGGATTGCACAAAGCCTCCATTCATGGAGGTCCCAGGGACTTCTTGCTGCCCGGTTCTAAGTCGGCTCAAGCACTTTTGTGTAGACTTGAGAAGATATGTGATCCCCGTCCTGCACTGATATCCGGGATCATTGCTTTTCCTAAGGCCAAAATAATTTCAATGATTTAAAGAACATGAAAATTAGAACTTGGAATGTTACGACGTTAAAAAATTACTATCGGATCGACATTTTGACCGACGAATTCAGACGATTCGAACTGGATTTATTAGGAGTTTCAGAAACTCATATCCAGGGGATAGGAACCATGAAATTAGGTGATAAACAATTTATTTACTCAGGCAGGAAGGATGGAGTACATAGACAGGGAATAGGGCTCATGATGAATAAGGAAGTTGCTATGTCTTGTTTAGGCTGAGAAGGTATTAATAATAGAATACTAATTGCTCATTTTATGACTAAAAAGTTCAGGGTATCAGTTATAGTAGTATACGCTTTTGTAGAACCAACTGACGGAGATACTAGTGACTCAGATGAATTTTACTTACAGTTACAGGAGCAAACAGACAGGGTCCCAGTAGAAATATGATGTCATTACTGGGAGATTTTAACAACTAGGTCGGTAGAAATAGGGATAGATGGTATCCTAGCTTAGGTAAATTTGGCGTAGGAAAAGAAAACAGTAATGGATACAGACTTTTGCAATTTTGTAGGTATAAAAATATAGTTATAACCAATACGGTGTTTGGTCATAAAATGGCTCATAGGTTAACATGGTATTCACGTGATAGTAAGACAGCAAACCTTATTGATTATGTTTATAAATAGTAAACCGAAGACTGGCAGGATCAATACAAGATACTAAGGTATATAGGAGTGCCGTTACTGATGTTAAAAGTAAAGATCACCATCTAGTAGTTGTCAAGGGTTAATTTAAAGCTGAAATAACGGAAGGGTAGCTACCTCCTGGGAAGTTATGATGTTGGTAGACTCCAGGATGAGAATTTGAGAGAAACTTTCAAGGAACAGTTGAATACTAAACTTAAGAGTTTAAAACTTGATAATGTGGAAGATGGTTGGAATAATTTAGAAAAATAATTTGTGAAGTCTCTGAAGTTGTATTAGGGAAGAACGCTAGAGATGCAGCTAAGAATATTAGTGAAAAAGCTTTATTGTTAATAAAAAGGAGAAAGGACTTGTACAAAAATTATCTGAGTGATAGATCATATGAAAACAAAAGGAATGTAAAGAAAGTGGAGAAAGCACTAAAATATGAACTAAGGAGGTGTGAAGTGGAGGCCATGGATAAAATTGTAGAGGATCTGGAAGATGCAGCTAGACGGCATATTAATAAAATATTGTACTGGCACGTTAACAAATTGAGAGGTAGTAGTCAATACGGACTTGGTCAAGTTAAAGATAGGGATGTGGCCGATGGGCCGAACATTTTGAGAATTTGCTTAACCGAGATAGAGTTGCAGGAAAAGATATAGAGGAAAATGATGAAGTTTTTGATACCTTGGATGTGAAGGAAGATTTGTTTTGTGAGGAGGAATTAGCAAAACAGTACTAAAAGGATTAAAAAATAATAAGACGCCAGGTGCTATAGGGTGGTAAATAAGTATCTTAAATATGGTGGCTCTGAGGTTAGAAATAAGTTACTGCAGATTATGAATATGATTTTTTAGAAAGGGAAGTACCTAACGATTTTAGGAAAACCTTAGTTAAGCCACTTTACAAGAGAGGTCATAAAAGTGAGTGTGGTAATTATCGAGGCATTAGTCTGTCTCTCTGTAAGTAGTAAATTACAAAGTAATATGATACTTTTTAGACCAAGAGATGCCGTAGACAAATTTTTAAGAGAAAAACAGTGTGGCTGTAGAAAAGGTGGAGGATGTGTCGACCAAAAAATTTTCACTCTTAGGCTAATAATTGAGAAGTGCCTGAGTTTTCAAAACACCTTTGCTCCTCAGGTTTATAGATTATGAGCAAGCGTTCGATTCTTTTGATAGAAGGGCCTTAGTAAAGGTTTTATGTTTGTACGGTATACCAGACAAATATATTAAAGTGATTAGTGCTATGTGCGAGAATAACACTGCTGCGGTTTAGGTAGGCAATGAGGTGAGCAGCTGGTTTTGTATTAAATCAGGAGTTAAGCAGGGTTTCGTTCTATCCCCTTTTATATGGATTATTTTGATTGAATTTGTCTTAAGGAGCACAGGAAAGGCCAGGGATCAAGTGGGGAAAAAAAAAGTCTCCTGGACTTAGATTATGCTGATGATCTAAGCATCCTAAATGAAAGTGTGAGCAAAATGAATGAAGTTTTAGAGATTTTGCGAGTTCATGGTGCTAGAATTGGTTTGAAAATTAATGTTAAGAAGACTAAATCACTGAGGCTAGGAATAAGTGAAGATGAAAAGGTGACGTTGGGTGACGTTGACGTCAGGTGGGCAGCTTCACTCACCTTGTAGTATTATTAGTAAAGATGGTGGGTGCAGTGAAGTTGTTAAAAGTAGATTAGCCAAGGCTCAGGGTGTTTTTTCACAGTTAAAAAAAGTTTGGAAGAATAGGAAGATAAGTCTGCAAACCAAGATTAGAATATTAGAAGCTACAGTGATGATAGTAGTCAAATATGGCTCTGAAGCATGGACACTAAGAAAAAGCGGATGAAGATTTGATAGATGTTTTCCAGAGAAATTGCTTAAGGATTGTTCTGGGTACCCGGCTGACTGACCGTATTTCAAACAATAGGCTATACGAAAAATGTGGTTCAATACCGCTCTCTAGGGCTATACTGAAAGAAAGGTTGAGGTGGCTAGGGCACGTTGTGCGGATGAAGGATGACATATTACCGAAGATTCTTCTTTTCGGCCCAACCGTCTAGGGCTAAACGGAAAGCAGGCTGTTCCGTCTGGGGTGGGAGGACGTCATAAAGAAAGATTTAAAGGAAATGGGAGCTTCGTGGGCGGGTTTAAAAAGGAAGGCTTTGAATAGATTGGGGTGGAGGAGGAGCGTGCGTAGCTGTGTTGGCCTCAGGCGGCTTGGTGCTGCGGTGAGTTGTTAGTAGTAATAGTAGTTCCGTCATGCCGGGAATTTGATGGATCGAGGTTTGTCCCTAATCAACATGTCACCACTTTTAAAATGAGCAAACCAGACGCAACTTTAAGATTTACCCACAGCGTCCTCTTTGTAAGAAGTTTTTAACATTACAACACTTTCAGCATCAGTTTTACTGAGCAGAGAACAAAGTTTCAGAGCTGCACGTTGTTCATTTAAACTTACCATCAGAAAAGAAAGCATAACAAGAACACAGCAGCGCTAGAAGTAAACACTCGCTGTAAGTGAACACAGCAGGTCACTCTGACTGTTATAACTTTAACTACGTTGACAAATGCGACAGAAATAATAGCACAGCAATGTTATTGTCCAGCTCAATCAAAAAAACGACCATGAGACCAGTTAGTCATCACTAAGGTCGGAACAACCACGCATGTCCAGACAAAGGGCGATTGGGCCAAATCGGGCACCGCATATGAAAGGGCCACGTACTGCCATCAAAATGAAGAATTTTTTTCGAAATTTTGAAATGTTTTTAACAATTCCAGCAAGTGTTACTCCTGAGAGACCATTTTTTCAGCTAAATCTAGTAAGAAATATCTGATATCAAAAATGAATCAGGAAAGATTAAATAGTTAAGCAATTATTTGGAATGAAAGTGAAGACGAAAGGAAATTAGATTTTAGAAAAATTTATAGAACAAAAATTTAGAAATGTATTAATTCATGTATTGATATTCGGTGATGTAAATTTGAATAGATGTTTTTGCAGTTTCATAACATCTAGAGGATAAAAATTTAAATGATGAAAAACCTGGACAGTCAAATAAGACAACATAAAGAGAACGACCTGAGAAATCTAAATGTACGGGTGAAAATGAACAATCTAGACCATCAAAAGCGACAGAACCAATCCGAGCAGCTAAAGCAAAGGGCATTGAAAAAATGTCTGAAGCAGTTGTAACCATAAGCAAAGAAAAAGGAAATATGTGGTTAAAAGATAAGTAGCAGCGAGAATCGTAACAGTGAGGATCAGAACGAATCAAAAATGAAAAATGAAGAACAAAGAAGCATGTTGCTTGAAGATATACGGCAGCAAGATCAAAGAAATATGCAGTTACAAGATAAGCGGGAGCGAGTATTACAAACAACAACAAGAATCAGAGCGTATCAAAAATGAAAGTTGAGAACAAAAATTTCTGTGGGTTAGGAGACACGCTAAGGCGAGTATCAGAACGTGTCAAAAATAACACTGAAGAACAAAGAAACTGTGCTTTTAGAAGACCAGTGAGACTGAGAATCAGAATGTGTCAAAAACGAAAGTGAAGAAGAAAGAAATATTACATAGGAAGAACAACACCATCGCAATCTTGACGCCAACAAACTCTGCCACAAACCACATTAAGAACCTACAAATATGCCACTCACTGGCAGATATACTGTTATTTCACGATCAGATATATTACTAATAACCGTTGTTCTTTAGGTTTGTTTTGCTTAAGGCCAATTACCATGTGCCCATATGGTTTGCTTGTAACTAATTGTAAGCTGAAAGGAGGAACCCGAATAATATTGTTTAAAGTTATGAGGGAACTTGAGTCACAAAACAACTTCGTACACAATGTAATGATCACCAACTGATCTGATCCGAAAAGCTCATTGCCTTGAAAAGGCACAGAAAGCCACAGCATCCCTAATACATTGTCAACAAATGGTGGCATATAACTGGGGCTTGACTCCCAGTAAGATTAGGTATTTATTTAAGACTATTACTTATATAAATTTCTATTACTTCTACTGTAGAAAATTTTCCAGAGGAAAAAGCATTAAAAAGTACTGTCAGACTACAGATAAACGGTCAATGGGCCCAAAGACAGTAGATACGAAATGGGAAAAGTAAAGACCATGATGGCATCTGTAGCTTGTTGCTTTAGTGCAAGGAGCTACAGATTGCTAAAGATAATACTATCTCAATAATATGACCGGAGAGGCAATTACAAATTGTCATGAAAAACAGAAAGTAAGGGGAGCAGGAGATAGAGCTGCTGCAACAAGGTAACACAATATTATGTTATACCAATGGTTCCTGGTTTGATGGAAAATCTGGGACAGGAGTAATAATATATCAGAACCGTCCTGATGTGGACAATGAGGTAATTAGCTATCACCTTGGAAAATTTTCTAGAGCTTTCAGGCTGAAATGTTTGGAATAGAATGAGTAGCTTGAAGACTGTTGGAAATGTGAAGTACAGGAAAAAATATATGCATCTTAACTGACAATAAGGCATGCCTAAAGGCTCTTCAGAATGTAGAGAGCCGGTGAAATAGAGAATTGGAATGCTACAAAGCCTGGATAGCTTCGCATCCAAAGGAAACTCAATTACCCTGATGTGGATCCCCAGGGCACTCCGGAATAAAGGGTTGTTTGAATCTTTCCGGTTAATCTTTAAGAATTTATAGTTTGGCCTGCTATTTATATGCTGGAGATACTTTTTTCAGCAATTTTTGACAACATAAACTCTTTTGAGAGTCATGACACAAACAATAGTGTTTAATTTATAGTCATATACACACCCTCTAATTGACCGGATAAATAAAAGTTAATACCATTCCCCAAAAAATATATCTATGCCTTTTCACAGCCTGGATACAATTACACTCTTTTGATTTAGTAAAATGTTAATAGCAGAAGTAGTAATAGAAGTAGCCCCGAAATTTGAACTTAATACTCTAAGTCATTCCTGGTATATTGTTGAGATGTCTTATTTGCAACCAGCTTGCAAATAGTATGTTTTGATTTAAATTTAAAGCAACATTTAGTTTTTAAGCATATTGGGCAAATTACATGGCTATGGGGGGTTGACCTACGAAATAACCCTAGAGATGCAGTCACTAGACCATTCAGCTATGCTTAGCAAAATGGCTGTCTTCAAGTTTTTGCAATCCAAAACCATTCATGATAACCTCAAAAACATATCACATCACTATGGCATTACACTACCGGCCCACTGCAGGGAAATTTTGACTATGGATATTTTTGACAAAATTTTGATTGTAAGTGTCTAGAAAATTATGAGCTAAAGATAAAATTTGATTGCCCTCCAATCATTTTCGACTCTTAAGAGGGCACTATAACTTTTGATTTTCAATCAAATTAGCTTCCTTTAAAATAACGATGATATTACTAGCTATGATAGAGTATCGCTGCCTATGTCCTTATGTGACCTTTTAATACCTGCATGCATATAGGTTTTTTGTTTAATAGAAACTGCTCCTAAGCCTACCCTAAAAGTTTCAACTTAATGCCATTAGTATCGTTAGCTACAGTAATCGTAGAAGCAACATTAAATGATGAATACACGGCACTGTCTTCTGACTAGCTCAAAATCTACAACATATGAAGGTATGAAGCCTGAATGTGAAATTTTCAGAGACTATTTCTGTTGTATTGATGACAATCAGCCACTCGCATGCAGGCTTTCAAAAGGGCATATCAGCAATATCTTAGGAACAGTTTCGTGGTGAAATTAAAGCTTACAACTTACAGCACTTGTTGTGGGGAATGTTGAACTAACCAAAAGAGAATATTTGCATCATAATACTAATGCTTCTGCTCCTAAAACTACTGCTACTATTACTGTAACTGCTACTACTACTACTGCTGCTAAAGCTAAGGCTACTTGCACGTTAGATTTGCACATTAGGGGGGGGGGTACATCGGGTCTGCATGCAAAATATGTTTGGTTACAATTATTCTGCATATTAGACGGATAGATAGCTCTATTACACCACTCTGACATCTCCCCATCACCCCCCAAGATATTTTTTCAGACATTCTTGTTAAGAATTATACTTCAACCCATTGATTCAAGCTTTTGCAATCCAAACCATTCATGATAACCTCAAAAAACATATCACATCACAATAGCATTACACAACCGGCCCAGTGCAGGGAAATTTTGACTATGGTTTACAATCGTTTGAGGATTTAAGCAATTATCTTCAATATTTAACATTAACTTCACATATTTAATATTTTCTAGGGCTTATGGCCCGAGGTTTGAGGATTTTAAGATATTATTTCCTATATTTTATTATTTTTACATACTTTTCACTATTTTTCCTGGGGGTTTTTAAAGGAGCAGGACGTGAAAAAATTCAGCCCTGAGTGAGACGTATGGCTTAGGCTATCTTTATAGTGTTGTGTCGTGTTTTTTTAGTATCAGTGCAACTTCCATTGATGCTTCAAAGTGCATTTGGAAGTTTTCTCGTTTGAATCGTATTACTAAGGTTCTTTTCATAGTGTTGTGTCGTACATATGATTCAAAATATTTTTATAGCTTGTCTCGTCCTTTATCTTGACTGTCTTACATCTGTTGATGTGTTCAAAGTTCGCTTTGGAAGTTTTTTCGTTTGATACGTATGACTAAAGATGTTTTTTGTAGTATAGTGTAGTATAGGGTTTGCCTTGTCATTGTTACCTTAGTTGATGTTTCAAGGTTCATTTTGGAATTTTTTCGTTTGAAACTTATCACTCAAGATATTTTTTTCTAGTAATGTGTCAGGGTTTGACTTGTCAGTGTTACCTGGATTGATGTTTCAAAGTGCACCTTGAAATTTTTTCATTTGAAAACATGTGACTCAGATTGTTTTTTACTGTTGTGTCGTGGTTTTTCTTGTCAGTATTACCTCCATTGATGTTTCAAAGTGTATTTTGGAAGTTTCTCGTATGAAATGTTTGACTCGAGGTATTTTGGTGGTGTTGTAGCTTAGTGTTTGTCTTTTCACTGTTACCTCAGTTGAGGTTCACAAAGTTCATTTTGGAATTTTTTGTTTGAGACGTTTCACTCAAGATGTTTTGTTTAGTGTTGTGTCGGGTTTGACTTGTCAGTGTTATCTCAATTGACGTTTCAAAGTGCACCTAGGAATTTTTTCGTCTGAAACATATGACTCAGAATGTTTTTATACCGTGATGGCTTGGTTTATATTGCCAGTGTTACCTCTATTGATGTTTAAAAAGTGTTTTTTGGTAGTTTCTCGTATGGAACGTACGACTCAATATATTTTTGTAGTGTTGTAGCTTATTTTACCTTTGTCACCTCAATTGATGTTTTCAAAGTGCATT
Source organism: Artemia sinica (assembly GCA_027921565.1). Classification (NCBI taxonomy): domain Eukaryota; kingdom Metazoa; phylum Arthropoda; class Branchiopoda; order Anostraca; family Artemiidae; genus Artemia; species Artemia sinica. Next base: position 55,340,089 of record CM051259.1, on the reverse strand, counting down.
TTGGAAGTTTTTTCCTTTGAAACATATGACTTGGCTTATTTTTGTAGTGCTGTGTTGTGATTTTGTGTTGTCAGTGTTACCTCTGTTAATGTTTCAAAGCGCATCTTGGAAGTTTCCTCGTTTGAAAACGTATGACTCGAGATATTTTTTTTGGTAGTGATGTGTCACGCTTCATCTAGTCTATGTTATCTCAGTTGATGCTTCAAAGTTCATTTTAGTTAGTTTCTTGTTTGAAATGTATGACTCAGGATATTTTTGTGCTGCTGTGATGCTTCAATTGATGCTTTCAATGTGCATTTTGGAAGTGGCTACTTCTAACAGAAAACATGGAAGCATTAACACAAAATTTTTACTTCTAAGAGAAATTTGTTATCTTTGATGGAAAACCTGATGAGGCTATTAGAAAAATTTGTAACTATTAAGCAAATCCCGTTACTTTCCATAGATATTTGATAGTATTACGTAAAAACTGTAAAGTTGTTACTTCGAAGGGAAAATTTGTTAGGTAGTGTTAAGAAAAAACTTTCTAGTTCCAACAGACAGCTTGTTAGCGTAAGCAGAAAATTATTAATTCCAAGAGAAATTCGTTATCTTTGACGGAAAATATGGTGCTATTAGGAGAATAATTACTATTAAGAAGATAGTATTAAATAATTTCTTAGACCACACTGCTTTTCCATTTAAAAAAATAAAACCCGTTTTTCTTGTTTAATTTTTTGTAAGATAGTATTAAGTGATTATTTGTTCCGCTGATAAAATAAACCACGATACAACACTAGAAAAATATCTTTAGTCGAGTGTTTCAAACGAAAAAAATTTCAAATTGCACTTTGAAACACCAAGTGAGGTGGCAGTGACACGACAAACCAGGACAGTATATAAATATCTTGAGTCATATGTTTCAAACGAGTAAACTTCCGAATGAACTATGAAACATCAACTGAGGTACTAGTGACAAGACAAGTCATGATACAACTCGACTAAAACTTTCTGAGTCATATGTTTCAAACGATAAAACTTCCAAAATACACTTTGAAACCTTAACAGACTTTGAAACAGTAACAGTGACAAGATAGACCACGACACAACTCTATAAAACATCCTGAGTCATATGGCTCAAAACGAAAAAAACTTCCACAATGAATTGTAAAAGCGTCAAGAGAGGTAACGATGACGAGTCACGACATATCACTACAAAAGTATTTCAAGTCATAGGTTTCAAACGAAAAACTCCAAAATACACATTGAAACATCAATTGAGGTAACAGTGAAAAGTAAAAACCGACACAAGACTAGAAAATATCTTGAGTGATGCGTTTCAAACAAAAAAAATTCCAAAATGAACTTTGAAACATCAACAGATGTAACACAGTCAATATAAAGCACAACACAAACTATAAAAAAGTATCATGAATCATATGTTTTAAACGAGAAAAACTTCCAAAATGCAATTTGAAAACATCAACAGAGGTAACACTAGCATGGTAAAACACGACATAACAGTATAAAAACATCGTGGGTCATACGTCATATGAAAAAAAATGTACTTTGAAACATCAAAAGAGGTAACACTGGCAAGATAAAGCATGACACACACTATGAATAGATCCTTAGTAATAAGATTCAAACAAAAAAGCTTCCAAATGCACTTTGAAACATCAATGGAGGTGACACTGATACGGCAAAAAAACACTACACAAAACTATAAAGATGGCCTAAGTCATACGTCTCAATCAAGGCTGAATTTTTTCATGCCCTGGATCTGTTAAAAACCCCCAGAAAATAGTTAGAATATGAAAAATAATAAAAAACGAAAAATAATATCTTATAATTCTCAAACCTTGGGCCAGAAGCCCTAGAAAATATTAAATATATGAAGTAAATGTTAAAATATTGAGTATAATTGCTTAAATCCTTAAGCGATTGTATATTCATAGTCAAAATTTCCCCGCAGTGGGCCGGGTGCGTAAAGCCATGGTGGTGCGATGTGATTTTGAGGTTGTCATGAATGGTTTGGATCGCAAAAACTGGAATGGAATGGGTTGAAGCATAATTTTTAACAAAAAATGTCTGACGAATGTCTTGGAGGTGATGGGGCGATGTCAGAGACATCGTCATAGGTGTTTTATAGGGTGTCAGAGAGCACTAAAAGTGTGGCATTGTGGCATTGATTGCTTGGAATATCTTACTCTATCATTGAAATTCCGAGTTCCACTGTTCAAGTAAAAACAGTGTTTAATTTAGATTCTAAAGCTTATTTTCGGCGGGGAAAAGTTAAGAATATTCTAGGGGAGGGGGTAATGCCATGTGGATGATGGATGGGGGAGGTATGTTAGTGCCACGGTGGTTTGACGCGTTTTTATAGGTTATCATGAATGGGTTGGGTTGCAAAAACTTGAACCATTCGGATTGAAGTATAATCTTTAACAATAAATGTATGTAAAAAATATCTCGGGGTGATGTTAGAGGGGTGCCACAAAGCAATAATAGTTTGGAATTTTGGCGTAAAACGCTTGGAGTATCACCTCTCTAGCAAAGAAAAGGTGACTTCTCGCTATTAAAAAATATAGTGTTTAATTTAGATTCACTAGCTTGTTTTCGGAGCAAAAAGGTTGGAGATGTTTTGGGGGTGGTGGGGGGTGGTGCCATGTGGATGCCAGGGGGGAGGTATGTATTGCCACGGTGGTGTGATGCGTTTTTTGAGGTTATCATGAATGGTTTGGCTTGCAAAAGTTTGAATCATCGGATTGAAGTTTAATTTTTAACAAGAAATGTCTGTAAAAAAATGTCTATAGGGTGATAGGGGCAATGTCAAAGGGTGCCATAGAGCAGCAATAGTGCGGTAGCGTGGCTTTAATTGCTTGGAGTATCAGTCTGTAGTAAAGAAATGGTGACTTCTGGCTGTTCAGAAATATAGTGTTTAATTTAGATTCACTAGCTTATTTTCGGAGTGAAACTGTTGTGAATGTCCTAGGGGGGGGGGGGGTTGATGAGTGGTGTTGCCACATGGATCATGTAGGGGAGGTGTGTAATGTACACGGTGTTGTGAATTGGCATGGTCTATCACATAGGAATGGGTTGGGAAAGCTTGAATGACTGGGTTGAGGCATAATTTTAACAAGAAATGCCTGAAAAATGTCTTAGGAATGGTTTGATAGGGGTGTGGGGCAGTCAAGTAGTGTCTCTGTGGCGTGAAATACATAGAGTAACGTCTTCTACAGTTTAAAAGTTAAGATAGAGGCGTTAGAGAATTTTGTCATGGAGGCTGGGGGGCTAAAATTCTAACTTACACTCAAAGATATCTAGCTCTAAATAGCTCCAATAGAGTCTGGCCTCTGGAAATGACTGCTAGGAGGGTAGGGGACGTACATTGTCACAATGGTGTGGTATATTTATATTCTTGACTCAAAGAAACGAGGTATTTTCATTAAAAGCCCTCAGAAACACCTCAATATGGCTTAAATTTAACTCTAATTAATTAAAAAAACTTTTTCCAAAAAATAAGTTTTTCAAAGAAAAGTAAAGAACTCCATTAAACAAAAATGAGCAAAAATAAAATAAAAAAATCTACCAAGCTCGAAACTACCACAAATCAGCATCGATAAATAAATGAAACCAAAACGAACAGAAATTAAAATAAATAACCGAGTCAAACTCAAAACAAGCAGAAATTCACATAAGTTGGGCGCAAAACTCCTATGCTTTCCCAAGGCCAGAACGAAATTTGCACTTCACTGAAAAAAAAACAAATGAATGTGCATTGTCAGTTTAATATACATATACTGATATTTAGTAATCAAAATGTTAAAATTATTTGATTTATTAAAGTTATAAAAGTTAAAACATTTATATTTTTTTCAGTAAAGTGCAAATTTCGTTCTGGCCTTGGGAAGGCATAGGGGTTTTGCGCCCAACTTATGTTAATTTGTGCTCGTTTTGAGTTTGACTCGGTTATTTATTTTAATTTTCAGTTCGTTTTGGGTTTCATTTATTATCGATGCTTATTTGTGGTAGTTTCGAGCTTGGTAGATTATTTGATTTTATTTTTGCTCATTTTTTTGTTTAATGGAGTTCTTTACTTTTCTTTGAAAAACTTACTTTGTGGAAAAGTCTTTTCAGGGAAAAGAAAATAATACTTTACATCTTTTCGTTTTTTTAAGACTTTATAGTTTGGCCTGCTATTTGTATGCTGGAGAAAAATTTTCAGCAATTTTTAACAACATACACCATTTTTAAAAATCTGGACACAAATAGTACTGTTTAACTTAGTTTCATGCCTCCTATAGTTGACCTGAAATGGAAAACTTGATACCATTCGCCAAAAACTCTGATTACTTTCTTTGATAGCTTTAATACACTTACACTATTTTGATTTGGTTAAATTTTAAGAGCAGAAGTAGCCTCGAAAGTTTGAACATAATACCCTTAGTCGTTCTTAGGATACTGCTAAGATGCCTTGTTGGGAATTAGCATTATCACAGTGCATTTTGATTTAATCTTGAGGCAACATTTAGTTTTTAAACATAATGGGCAAATGGGAGGGTGGGAGTGGAAGGGGTGTTAGTTGCCCTCCAATCACTTTCGACTATTAAAAAAGGGCATCAGCCTTTTCTATTTTTCAATCGATTGAGCCCCTTTCGAAGTTCCCACAACATCTCCTTCGATACAAAATGCCCTGGTCTAAACAACAACAACAACAAAAAAATATTACTAATCACTTTCGACTAATAAAAAGGGCATTAGCCCTTTGAATTTAAATTCAAATGAGCCCTTTTCTGAAGTTTCTACGACAACGTCTTCTATAAAAACCTTATATGACCCAGAGTATAACTTAAAACCCTTGCCCTGAGGGCTGTGGTGGAGTATCCTACTCAAAAACATATTTTCTATCTGTAAATCAACTACGCTGAAACAAAATGGCTATCTCAAATTTTTTATTGGATGTGTTTGGGGGAATGATTGGCGCGGGGGGGGGGGGGGGCTAGTTGCCCTCCAATCACTTTCGACTATTAAAAAGGGCACTAGCCCGTTGAATTTCCATTCGAATGAGCTTTTTTTGAAGTTTCTACGACAACGCCTTCTATAAAAACATTATATGCCCCCTGGGCATAACTTAAAACCCTTGCCCTGAGGGTTATTGGGGACTCTTCCTCCTCAAAAAATATATTTCCCATCTGGAAATCAACCACGCTGAACAAAATGGCTATCTCAAAATTTTGATGGATGTGTTTGGGTGAATGATGGAACGTGGGGGGGGGGGCTAGTTGCCCTCCAATGCCTTTCAACTATTAAAAAAAGGGCACTAGCCCTTTGAATTTCCAATCAAATGAGCCCCTTTTGAAGTTTTTATGACAACGCCTTCTATAAAAAACCTTATATACCCCAGGTTATAAACTTAAAACCCTTGCCCTGAGGGTTGTTGGGGAGTGTCCTCCTCAAAAACATATTTTCTATCTGGAAATCAACTACGCTGATCTCAAAATGGCTATCTCAAAATTTTTATTGGATGTGTTTGGGAGAATAATGGGTGTGTGGCAGGGGCTAGTTCCCCTCCAATCACTTTTGACTATTAAGAATGGAACTAGCCCTTTGAATTTCCAATCACATGAGCCACCTTTGAAGTCTCTATGACAACGCCTTCTATAAAAACCTTATATACCCAGGATATAACTTAAAACCCTTGCCCTGAGGGTTGTTTGGGAGTGTCCTCCTCAAAAACGTATTTTCTATCTGGATATCAAACTACGCTGAACAAAATGGCTATCTCGAAATTTTAATTGGATGTATTTGGGGGAATGATGGGCGTAGGGGGCTAGTTGCCCTCCAATCACTTTCGACTATTAAAAAGGGTACTAGCCCTTTGAATTTCCAATCGAATGAGCCTGTTTTGAAGTTTCTGCGACAACGCCTTCTATAAAAACCCTATATGCCCCCAGGGCATAACTTAAAACCCTTGCCCTGAGGGTTGTGGGGGAGTGTCCTCCTCAAAAACATATTTTCTTTGTGGAAATCAACTATGCTGAATAAAATTGCTATCTCAAAATTTTGATTGGATGTCTTTGGGGAATGATGGGCGTGGGGGGGGAGACTAGTTGCCCCTCCAATCACTTTCGACTATTAAAAACGGCACTAGCCCCTCCAATTTCCAATCGAATGAACCCTTTTTGAAGTTTCTACGACGACTCCTTCGGTACGAAGTGCCCGGGTATGGAGAAAAAAAAACAACAAAAAACAACCCATTGTGCCCACATCGTTCTTTACTTAGGAAAAGGTGGGCGTGAGAGGGGGGTTAGTTACCGTCCAATCACTTTCAACTATTAAAAAGGGCACTAGCCCTTTGAATTTCCAATCAAATGAGCCTTTTTTGAAGTTTTTATGACAACGCCTTCTATAAAAACCTTATATGCCCCCAGGGCATAACTTAAAACCCTTGCCCCAAGGGTTGTAGGGAAGTGTCGTCCTCAAAAACATATTTTCTATCTGGAAAACAACTACGCTGAACAAAATAGCTAGCTCAAAATTTTGATTGGATGTGTTTGGAGGAATGATGAGCATGGGGGGGGCTAGTTGCCCTCCAATCACTTTCGACTACTAAAAAGGGCACTAACCCTTTGAATTTCCAATCGAATGAGCCTTTCTTGAAGTTTCTACGACAAAGCCTTCTTTAAAAATCTTATATGCCCCCAGGGCATAACTTAAAACCCTTGCCCCGAGGGTTGTGGGGGAGTGTCCTCCTCAAAAAGATATTTTCTATCTGAAAATCAGCTACGCTGAGCAAAATGGTTATCTCAAAATTTGATTGGATGTGTTTGAGGGAATGATGGGCGTGGGAGGGGTGTTAGTTGCCTTCCAATCACTTTCGACTATTAAAAAGGCACTAGCCACTCCAATTTGCAATCGAATGAGCCCTTTTCGAACTTTCTACGACAACTTCTTCGATACGAAGTGCCCGAGTATGGAGAAAAAAAAAACGAAAAACAACACATTGCGCCCACATCGTTCTTTACTTAGGCAGCGCTAGCGCGCTGCCTATGATATCAATCTTGCCCCGTCTGAAAATGATTGCTAAGATATAGTTTTGCTTTAATGCGTGGTTTATTTTTCATTTGTCATGTTTTCAAGTTTTTCATTTTTGTTTGTTGTGTTCTTAAGTCATTTTCTGTGTTTTTCATATTGTTTGTAAAATTGTTTGAATTAACAAAACTTTTATTTACAAAAACCTAATCCTTTAGATATGTTGTCTAGGACGATCACAGTGTTTACATAATTTAAGCATGAATTTCCCCTTTATCGCTATAAATACATCAATAACAATCAACAATATTTTTTGGCATCACTCCCTAAACGTGTTATCTAATGAAGAAGTGTAATTTCTGGAAATAAATGTTTCCCGACTGCGTGCCAATTATCTGTGCCAATTATACAGGTGCGCGAAACATCTCATTTTAGAAAGTGAAACATGGGAATTCCTCTCACACACAATAAGTTAATTTTGGAATGTAAGGAGTAAGACAAAATACAAGGAATAATAGTTTTGTGCTGTTTTTGGAGCGCTTTCCATTGGGAAAGCGTTTGACCTTTCAAGTCCTAGCGAGGACAAAGAACTAAAGAATAAAGAAAGAAATGCTTTGAACGTTTCGGGTGAATAAAATGTCAAAAAGTATTACGTGGCAGTGATTCGCACAGTAATTACAAAAAATTGTGTGCTGACCCTACATAAAGTGTTCACCGTCATTAAGTTAAAAGAAAGAAAAAATGCTTTGAATATTTTGCGCTAAAAATAAACGCCAAAAATATATTTCATAACAGTGATGGTTGCACTGTTATTATACAATCTCACATAAGGTGTTTTCTGTCATTAAGTTACAAGCTAGGATCCCCCATGGGTCCTGACGCAAGGTTACATGAAATTATGTCAAGCTTAATACACCTTAGCATTTAAGAGGGGGTAAGTTATGTGATATCATAGGAGTTCAGAGGGTTGTACCGTGGGAGTCTTCCCAACTGTGTTCCCTTTAATGGGACCGGTGACTGCGTTGCACAGGTGCGAGAGATTATGAGCTCCCCTATATGGCCCTTTAAAACCCCTGTTAATTTCCTATTACTTGTTATAGATCCTGACCTGAATAGTACTTGTTAAATATCCTGACCATACTCAAGAAAGTGTCGATAAAAATGGCACTTGCTAGGGGGAAGCCAAACGCCATGTTAATTTTCCTATCAAACCGTTTCAAGGCGGAAGTGTGTCGTATGACGTCAGAGGGCTCTCACAGAAATCCAATCTTTATTTTCCTAGGAATGAATTTAAAAGCAGTGAGGGTGTGTAATGATTTCAAAGGGCTGTCACGTGAATCTTGCCAGCTGACTGTAATGCCCAGGTATGAGGGACTAGGGTCTCCACTTATAGACTCCCTATGCTACAATAGGAATTCCCTATTATTGCTACTTGTGAAATTTACTGACCACACTCCGATTAATCATAAACAAAAAAAAAAAAAAAAAGTGAAACACTTGGAATCCTGAGGATCTTGCCGATACTGAAACAAAGTTGTGGCACCTGATCACGGAAATAGGGATGCGCCGTTAAAGTTTCTTCTTGCACCTTAAACCATTGGAAGAAAGGAGTAGCGCCTATGAGCTTCACGGGACCTGCAATGCCTCTATTACTGTATTTGAAAGTTCTGAAAGTTAGAACAGGATTCAGAGAACGAATACCCTTCCCCCCCCCTCCACGCCCATTATTTCCCCAAACACTTCGATCAACATTTTGATATAGCCATTTTGTTGAAGGTAGTTTGAAGGGTCCAAACATTATGTCTTTGATTATGATGACCCCCCACAACCCAGAGTGCTAAGGTTGTAAGTTATCCCCTAGGGACATAAAAGGTCTTTATAGAAAGCGTTGTCGTAAAAACTTCAAAAAAGGGCTTTTTTTTAAATTGAGAGGCCTAATAGTCGAAAGTAATCGGAGGGAGAATCACCCTCTCACGCCCTCATTTCCCCAAACATTTCCGATCAACATTTTGATATAATAATGTTGTTCAACGTAGCTGTAAGGTCTGTAAATTTGAGGATGACACCCCCTCCTCGACAGCCGTCAGGACAAGGGTTGTAAGTCATGCCCTTGAGGCATATAAGTTTTTTTTAGAAAGTTCTGTCGTAGAAGCTTCAAAAAGGGCTTATTCGATTGGAAATTGAGAGGTCTAGTGCCTTTTTTATTAGTCAAAAGTGATCAGAGGGCAAATGCCTCCCCTCTCCCACGCCCATCATTTCCCCAAACACTTCTAATCAAAATTTCAAATAGCCATTTTGTTCAACGTATTAAAAGAGCTCATTCATAAAATAGCTCATGCGATTGGAAACTAAAAGGGCTAGTGCCCTTTTAACAGTTGAAAGTGTTCGGAGGATCACTAACCCCCCTCCCACGCCCCCCTTTTTTCCCCAAACACATCCAATCAAAAAATTTGATATAGGCATTTTGTTCAACGTATTAGAAAGGTCCATAATTTATGTCTTTGAGGATGACACCCCCCCCCCCCAGCAGCCCTCAGATTAAGGGCTGGAAGTTATGTCCTGGGGCAGAAAAAGGTTAATATAGAAAGACTGATCGTATATACTTCGGAAGGGGCTCAGTGAATGGGTAATCAGAAGTTCTAGTGTCCTTTTTAAGATTGAGTGTGATTGATCGAGGTGGATACACCCCCCCCCCCCAAAGTCTCGTATTTTCACGATTACGATAAGGGACATAATCCTAAGGGGAATATTTGTATGCTACCACTTCTATTACAATTAATTACAACAGAATTAATTATCAAAATTAGTACTATTTTTTTTTTCGTCGAAAATCACTGTATACAAAACTTCGAATACCGTATCACAAAATTCAACATTTATCTTGGAATATTAGTGCAAGTAAAAAAAAAAAAAAAAAAACACTCCTTCAGGCAAGCTTCAGAAGCATATTGGAACTGCGGGATATGGCTGTAGTTATCGTGAATGAAAATAAACTTATCCACTGTGTGTGGACTGAGTCCATTTCTCTTCGAAGTCACTATCATAGTCACTATCAGGCCAACCATCAAAAATAGTCTTTCTGCGGTCACACAAGTCGCAGGAATAGACAACAACTTTCTGGCAAGTGCGGCGACGCACGAAATTTTATCGCTATTTGTCTCCAGAACTGAAAAACGTTTCCGTCACCGTCGTCTTTGGTTTCTTCCTATCATAGGCAGCGCAATAGCGCTGCCTAAGCAAAGAACGCTGTTGGCACAATGTATTATTTTTTCTCTTAACCAGGGCACTTCGTATCGAAGGAAATGTCGTAGAAACTTCGAAAAGGGATCATTCGATTGGAAATTGGAATGGCTAGTGCCCTTATTAATAGTCGAAAGTGATTGGAAGGCAACTAACACCCCTTCCACGCCCACCAGTTCCCCAAACACATCCAATCAAAATTTGAGATAGCCCGTTTGTTCAAAGTAGTTGATTTCCACATGGAAATTCTATTTTTGAGGAGGAGGAAACTCCCCCACATCCCTCAGAGCAAGGGTTGCAAATTATGCCCTGGGTACATACAAGGTTTTTATAGAAGGCTTTGTCGTAGAAACTTCAAAATGGCTTATTTGATTGGATATTCAAATGGCCAGTGCCCTTTTTAATAGTCGAAAGTGATTGGAGGGCATCTAACCCGCTATCATGCCCACTTATTCCCCGATCACATTCAATCTAAATTTTGAGAAAGTCATTTTGTTCAACGTAGTTGAAAGTTCTGGAAATTAGATTTTTTAGGATGACACCCCCCCCCCCAGAGCCCTCAGGGTAAGGGTTGTAAGTTATGCCCGGGGGACATATAAGGTTTTTATAGAATGCGTTGTCGTAACTTCAGCTTTGAAGAAACTTCCAAAAGAGCTCATTCAATTGGAAATTGAAATGGCTAATGCCCTTTTTAATAGTCAAAAGTGATTAGACGGCAACTAACACCCCTTCCACCCCACCATTTATCCGAACACATCTAATCAAAATTTTGAGATAGCTATTTTGTTCAACGCAGTTGAAAGTTCTGGAAATTATATCTTTGAGCAGAACACTCCCCCCACAGTCTTCAGGACAAGGATTATAGGTTATGTCCTGGGGTATATAAGGTTTTTATTGAAGGCTTTGTCGTAGAAACTTTAACAAGGGCTCATTCAATTGGAAATTCAAAGGCCTTGTGCCTTTTTTAATAGTCAAAAGTGATTGGGGCAACTAACACCTGTCTTACGCCCACTTTCCCCCAAACACATCCAATCAAAATTTTTAGATAACCATTTTGTTCAACGTACCTGAAATTTTGGAAATTAGGTCCTTAAGAATGACACCCCCCACAGCCCTCAGGGCAAGGATTGTAAGTTATGCCCTGGGGGCATGGAAGGTTTTTTATAGAAAGCGCTGTCATAGAAACTTCAAAAAGGGCTCATTCGGTTGGAAAAATAAAATGGCTAGTGCCCTGTTTAATAGTTGGAAATGATTGAAGGGCAGCTAACCCCCTCTCACGCCCACCATTTCCCCAAACACATACAATCAAAATATTTAGATTGCCATTTTTTTCAACGTAATGAAAGTTCTGGAAATTAGGTCTTTGAGGATAATAAGATAACCCCCCCTCAGAGCCCTCAGGGCAAGGGTTGTAGGCTATGCCCTGGGGGCATATAAAGTTTTTAAAGAAAATTTGGTCATAGAAACTTCAAAAAGGACTTATTTTAGTGGAAATTGAAAGGACTAGTGCCCTTTTTAACAATTGAAAGTGAATGGAGAGCAACTAGCCCCCCTCGCCCGCCCACCATTTCTCCAAACACGAGGAAAAGGCCGTTTTATTTAGCGTAGTTGAAAGCTCTGGAAATTAGGTCTTGAGGATGACAGCCCCTCCCCCCGAGCCCTCAGGGCCAAGGTTGGAAGTTATACCCTGGGGGCATATAATGTTTATATAGAAAGCGTTGTCGTAAAAAATTGAGAAGAATAGTGCCTTTTTTTATTAGTCAAAAGTGATAAAAGGGCAAATGCCCCCCACGCTCATAGTTTTTCCAGACACTTCCAATCAATATTTTGAGATAGCCATTTTGTTCAGCGTATCAAAACACTCTGGAAATTATGTCTTTGAGGATAACAAAACCTACAGCCCTCGGGGTAAGGGCTGTAAGTTATGCCCTCGGGACATATAAGGTTTTTATAGAAATCTTGGTCATATAAACTTTGGAGGGGTCTCATTGGGCTTATAATCAGAAATTGAAAATTAGTTAAGATTTTAAGGAATAAATATCGTCATATCTATAGAAAATGCATCTAATAGAAATTTTGAGATAGCTTTTGTATTCAAAATGGGCTAAATATCATACAAAAAGGCCTTTGGGGTTGAAAACAATCCCCAGAGATTAGGGGCAAGGGTTGTAAGCTATGCCCAGGGGTATTTAAGGTTTTTATGGAAGGGACGGTTGTTTAACTTAGAAGTGGCTCAGTCTTTCTCCCTGAATAAGACTATGTAAATATAAAAAAACGAACAAAAATTAATTTAATTTCTTTTCAACAAAATAAGTTTAAAAAAAAGAACTCCATGAACTACATTAAAAAAAAGAACTCCATGAAACCAAAATGAACAAAAATAGAATCAAATAATCTACCCAAGAAACAAACTACCAAAAAATCAGTATCGATAAATAAATAAAACCCAAAACAAACAGAAATTAAAATAAATAAGAGTCAAACTAAAAACGAGCAGAAATAATGTGAGTAGGGTTCTAAACCCAAAGCTCTCTAAAAGCCAGAATATAATTTGTACTTTACTGGAAATATTCTTTTAAATGTTTTCACTTTTCTAATTTTAAGAAATCAAAAGTCAATTAAGATTTTAGGAATAAAGATCAGCATTTGTCTATTAAACTGACAATTCAGATTTTTTCCGTTAAATTCATTTGAATTTTTTTCATTCGATTAGAAATCGAAAGGGCTAGTGCCCCTTTTAATAGTCAAAACTGATTGAAGAGCAACTTGTGCCCTTTCACGCTCACCATTTCTCCAAAAGCACCCAATCAAAAATTTTGAGACAATGTTATTATTATTTTTTCTTGGTTTTGAACAAGGCACTTCGTACCGAAGGAGTTGTCTTAGAAACTTCGAAAAGGGCTCATTCGATTGGAAATTGAAAGGGCTAGTACCGTTTTAATTAGTCAAAAAGTGATTGAAGGGCAACTAACCCCACTCTAACGTCCACCATTTCCCCACACAAATCCAATCAAAATTTTGATACAGCCATTATGTTGAACGTAATCCAAAGGTTAAAAATTATGTCTTTGAGGATGGCAACCCTCCTCCCCCTTGACCACTTCCAGGGCAAGGGTTGTAAGTTATGCCCTGGGTGTATATAAGGTATATATAGAAATTGATCATTTAAAGTGCGGAGGAGATCCTTGGATTGGAACTTAGAAGTTCTAGTGCTTACGATTTTTTTTATATTTAGCGTGATCGGAGGGTGGATACCCCCCCTCCAACATACCTTGTATTTTCGGGGAATGCATCTAATAGAAATTTTTAGATGAAAATTTGTTTGTCGTAGAAACTTCAAAAAGAGCTCATGTGATTGCAATTGAAATTGCTCGTGACCTTTTTAATAGTCGAAAGTGATTGAAAGGCACCTAAACCCTCCCCCACGCCCAGCGTTTCCCCAAACACATCCAATCAACATTTTCAGATAGCCAGATTGCCTAACGTAATTGAAAGGTCCGAAAGTTATGTCTTTGATGATGACATCCTCCCCACAGCCCTCGGGGCAAGGGTTTTAAGTTATGCCCTGGGGGCATATAAAAGTGTATATAGAAAGGGTGATCGTATAAAATTCAAAAGGGGCTCCAATCAAACATCTAATCAAAAATTTTGAGACAATGTTATTATTAATATTCTTCTTGGTTTTGAACCAGGGCACTTCGTACCGAAGGAGTTGTCTTAGAAACTTTGAAAAGGGCTCATTCAATTGGAAATTGCAAGGGTTAGTGTCCATTTTAACAGTCAAAAGTGATTTGAGTGAAACTAGCTCCCCTCCCACGCCCACCATTTCCCCGAACAGATCGAATCAAAATTTTGAGATAACCATTTTATTCAACGTAGTTGAAAAATCCGATGTATTCAAGGATGACAAACCCCCTACAGCCCTAAGGTAAGGATTTTAAGTTATGCCATTGGGTTATATAAGAATTTATAGAAAGGCTGATCGTATAAACTTAGGAGGAGGCTTATTGGATTGCTAATAAGTAGTTTTAGTGCCCTTTTTGAGATTCAGAGTGATGAGAGGGTGGATATTCCTCCCGCACCTCGTATTTTCCCTAAATCCATTTGACAAAAATTCGAGATGGCTATTTGTTGTCGTAGAAACTTCAAAAAAGGCTCATTCAATTGGAAATTGAAAGGGCTAGTGCCCTTGATAGTCAAAAGTGATTGGACGGCAACTAACCCCCCCCCACGCCAACCATTTTCCAAAACACATCAAATTAAAGTTTAGAGATTCAATGTAAATTCAAGGTCCAGGAATTATGTGTTTGCCGGTGACAACCCCCTCAGAGCCTTCAGGGCAAAGTTTGTAAATTATTCCCTGGGGCATATAAGATATATATAGAAACGGTGATCGTATAAACTTCGGAGCATGATCCTTGGATTGTAATTAGAAGTTATAGTACACTTTTTAAGATCCAGAGTGATCGGAGGCAGGGTACCCCCCCCCCTCGTATTTTCCCAAAATGCCTCAATTAGAAATTTTCAGATGGCCATTTGTTGTCTTGGAAACTTCAAAAAGAAAGCATTTCATTGGAAATTGAAAGGGTTCGTGCCTTTTTTTAATAGTCCAATCAAAATTTTCAGACAGTCAGATTGCTCAATGCTATTTAAAGGTCCGAAGATTATATCTTTGAAGATGACAACCCCCCTCCCTCTTCCTAGAGCCCTCATGCTATGCCTTGGGTGCATATAAGACATATATAGAAAGGGTGATCGTATAAACTTCGGAGGGTGCTCATAGGATTGGTAACCAGAAATTCTAGTGCCTTTTTTAAGACTCAGAGTGATCAGAGGGTGGAAACCCCTTCCCCAACACCTCGTATTTTCCTGAAACGCCTCTGATAGAAATTTGCGATGGTTATTTGTTGCCGTAGAAACTTTGAAAAGAGTCATTCAATTGGAAATTGAAAGGGCTAGTACCTTTTTTATTAGTCAAAGTGATTGAAGAGCAACTAACCCCCCTCCAACGTCCACCATTTTCCCAAACAAATCGAATCAAAATTTTGGTATAGCCATTTTGTTCAACGTAATCAAAGGTCAAAAAAAAAATTATGTCTTTGAGGATGACAAACCGCCTTCCCCTCGACAGCTTGTAGGGCAAGGGCTGTAAGTTATGCCCTGGTGGTATATAAGGTATATACAGAAAGAATGATCATTTTAAACTGCGGGGGGGGGGGGAATTCTTGGATTAAAAAATTGGAAGTTCTAGTGCTTAGGAGTTTTTTTATATTTAGCGTGTATGGAGGGTGGATAGCCCCCGCCCCTAAAAAACACCTTGTATTTTCGGGGAATGTATCTAATAGAAATTTTTAGATGAAAATTTGTTGTCGTAGAAACTTCAAAAAGAGTTCATGTGATTGGAAATTGAAATGGCTCGGGCCCTTTTTAATAGTCGAAAAATATTGGAGGGCAACCAAGTCCTCTTCCCACGCCCAGCATTTCCCCAATTCAATTACTTAATGTAATTCAAATTTCATAAAATTATGTCTCTGATAATGACATCCTCCCCACAGCCCTCAGGGCTAGGGTTTTAAGTTATGCCCTGGGGCATATAAAGTGTATATAGAAAGGGTGATCGTATAAAACTTCAGAAGGGGCTCCAATCAACATCCAATCAAAAATTTTGAGACAATGTTATTATTATTATTTTTTCTTGGTTTTGAACCAGGGCACTTCGTACCGAAGGAGTTGTCTTAGAAACTTCGAAAAGGGCGCATTCAATTGGAAATTGCAAGGGCTAGTGCCCATTTTAACAGTCAAAAGTGATTTGAGTGAAACTAACTCCCCTCCTACGCCCATCATTTCCCCAAACAGATCCAATCAAAATTTTGAGATAACCCATTTTGTTAAAGGTAGTTTTGAAAGATCCGATGTATCAAGGATGACAACCCCCCTACAGCCCTAAGGCAAGGATTTTAAGTTATGCCATTGGGGGTATATAAATTTTATAGAAAGGCTGATCGTATAAACTTAGGAGGAGGCTTATTGATTGCTAATAAGTAGTTTTAGTGCCCTTTTGAGATTCAGAGTGATGAGAGGGTGGATATTCCTCCCGCACCTCGTATTTTCCCTAATCCATTTGACAAAAATTTCGAGATGGCTATTTGTTGTAGTAGAAACTTCAAAAAAAGGCTCATTCAATTGGAAATTGCAAGGGCTAGTGCCCATTTTAACAGTCAAAAGTGATTTGAGTGAAACTAACTCCCCTCCTACGCCCATCATTTCCCCAAACAAATCCAATCAAAATTTGAGATAACCATTTTGTTAAAGGTAGTTGAAAGATCCGATGTATCAAGGATGAAAACCCCCCTACAGCCCTAAGGCAAGGATTTTAAGTTATGCCCTTGGGGTATATAAGATTTTATAGAAAGGCTGATCGTATAAACTTTGGAGGAGGCTTATTGGATTGCTAATCAGCAGTTTTAGTGCCCTTTTGACATTCAGAGTGATGAGAGGGTGAATATTCCTCCCGCACCTCGTATTTTCCCGAAATGCACTTGACAAAAATTTCGAGATGGCTATTGTTGTCGTAGAAACTTAAAAAAGCTCATTCAATTGGCAATTGAAAGGGCTGTTACCCTTTTTAATAGAGTGATTAGACGGCGACTAACTCCTCACTCCCACACCAACCATTTTCCAAAACACACATCCAATCAAATTTTTTAGATTCAATGTAAATTCAAGGTCCAGAAATTATGTGTTTGACGATAACAACTCCCCTCAGTGCCTCTAGGGCAAAGTTAGTAAATTATACCCTGGGGAGTAGTGATAGGTCAATGAAAGGTAGTGGCCAGGTGGGGCATTACTGTGTCAATGAAGAGTAGCGGCCAGGTAGGGCATTACGGTGTTAATATAAGGTAGCGGAAAGGTGGGACATTACTGTATCAATTAAAGAGACAATACAAGTATACGAATGTTTTATGTTTATGGATTTTTATGTTCATTGTATTGGTGTTATATTGATGTTTTATTGTATGGGATTCAGTTTTTTATTACAGAGATGCTTTTTGATATATGGTTGAATATATGTGTTACTTTATGATTGATTATGCGTATTGTTATATGGTTGGTGTTTTATTTAATATTTTGTTTTCTAAGGAGGTTTTATTATATGGATATATGGTTTTTAATAGTTTTTTTACGTGGTTATGGATGTTTTAATGTTAGACATGATTCTTCATTGTAGCATGATTATAGGAGTTGAAGCTTTTACTCTGACATTGAGAGTGGATATAAAAAAGTCCGATACCGAGTTAGTATCTCAGTCAATAAGTTGAATTTGATTAGTTTACATTATTTTAAATTGGAGAAATAAACATTCAATATTCTGAAAATGAGTAGTTTCACACTACTACACCTCGAAGGAGCTGACATTGAGGTTGTGAAGACAAGGGCTCCCAATGTAGCAGTTAAAATTGGAAAGGATTCCGACTAACATTTGAGTGGGATGAGATGTTTGGCAGATACGTTATATCATTGAGTAAATTTAAGTCAGATGAACAATTATGCTTTGCGGCAAAAGTGAATATAATGTATTTATCACGACTACAGCATGGCTTGAATGCTATTATAAAGCACATTGAGAAAATGGATTGACTCACCTAACGCAAAGAGAGTTAAAATATATTCTGTTATTACATTTCTGTCAATAAAAATGTTTTTTTTTATAATGTTTTTTTTTATTAGACACTCTAGATAATCGTTTACTCCACTTTCTCTCTCTCTCTCTCTATAGTGGGGGGATGACCAAGAGGTATTGAGATTGTGCACAAAGTAGAAACTTGCAATTGTTATTTTATTCTATAGTTGGTAGTGGGAATATCAAGAACGAAAATGATTGGATTTGAGAAACAGAAGATCTTACGGAATCTAGTCAAATTGGGAAAATGTTTAGTGTTAGATGGTGACTTTCTAGAATTATCTCTTCAACGGAAAATATTTTCTCTAGAAATGCTTAGCAATATAATGGGAACTGATTCCCCATCTTTGGGCTATTGTATGAAGCTTATGCGTTGTGAATCAAATGCATTTACTCAATTTATTGATATATTAATTGAAACAAAGCAAAAATTACATTGTGATTCTGCCTTTAACCACTACCTAGAAATTCATTCTTTAAAACAATAGGAAATAGTTTTTTTCAGACGATAATCGATTAATTCTCCTCCTCCTCCTCCTCCTAGAAGACAATGTTCTTTTTATTGATTTTGAGTCAGTTTCTTTTTGGCAGTGAGACGGACAGCATTGAGAAAATGCATAATATATGTTCAGTATGTTTATATACATTGGGCTTCTGGTCATCATGTGAGAACTCTACTATAGTTGATGACTATAACGAAAACGTTTAGATTATGCAATATGTTTAAATTGCATAAAGGATATGCTGTACAAATTAAGGACTGTAATACCTGTCTTGAAGAGACTTTGAAACTCTCATCCTAATGGATATCTATGCTCCAATTGTCATTTTGATAAGTGTAACCAGTTGGAAAAGACTTACCCTGGTATAATTGGAAAAAAAACACTAAACGTGATTTCAGTTTATTTCTAAGGGATTGGTATCGTCGTGGATTTAAATTGTATTGAGAAGAAGAATTTGGAGCTTGTTTCAATTGTAAAAACATGAAGAGAGAC
Organism: Artemia sinica; assembly: GCA_027921565.1. Taxonomy (NCBI): domain Eukaryota; kingdom Metazoa; phylum Arthropoda; class Branchiopoda; order Anostraca; family Artemiidae; genus Artemia; species Artemia sinica. Next base: position 55,321,159 of record CM051259.1, on the reverse strand, counting down.
TATGGTTCCTGCGTCATCGTTGTGAGGACAATAATAGTAATTATAACCTATAATTACAAAACTAGTGATTTTTATTTGGCTGTGACAGAAAGTGATTCTTCATATGAGAATGTTGTGTGCGACATTACTTCAAATAATCAGATAGAAACAGGTGAATTTTTCCATTTGAATCGTAATAGTATCATTGACTTCACAAGAAGATTTAATAAAAATGAAGTTGCAATATATTGTGGAAAATGTGACCCTGACTTTGCATGCCAGGATCAGTACAAGTTGAATCCCAATGATCTGCCACCACTAATCGTTGTCGACGACGACTATGATGATGACAATCTAAATGACTATGAAGAAGAAGAAGAAGAAATCTAAACAATGAAGACAAAAGACTTTTTTATAGTGCATATATATTTTATTAATAAACAAATTCACATACATTTTTAAAACACTTTATTCTTAGGGCACTGAAATCAATGTTATACAGGTCTGAGAGGGGATTTTCTACTAGAAAGTCATTCAAACGTGGACTGTGTACATAGATGTTGAGAAATTCACTGAAATTAAAGTCACGACATCGAAAAATGAAATAAAGTAATGCACGAAAATCACAGCTTTTGGTTGATAAATCTTGTACTCGCATCCGATTTTGAATAATTGTTTTCCCACTTCCTTCAAGGTAGTTTTTGATGTTTGGTGTGTAGAATGCATATGGTAGACCAAGAGGATCAAAAAATTCTATATTCTTCGCTGTTTGAAAGATGCATAGCCAATGACCCGTCTGCACAGTCGATGGACTACTATTAACAATGATTATGGTTTTACAATAATCAAGGAAATATGAGGGTATACAATAGGATTTGTATTTGGACATAAAAGGATCCATGTTAAATACATCGATTATTTGATTGGTGTTCGTGGTGCCAAGTCTAAAAGAACACTACCATCGGGGGAATTTCCCAATAGGTTTCAAATTGATTGAGTGAGATTAATGTTACACTCTCTGTCAATGGTTTGTCAAAGGTACACTCTAAACGTACAGTACCCGATCGGACAATACTCATATCTTGAGTGCCAGTTAAGTCCAGAACAATGATACCATGACTTTTTGCGAACATTGAATCGGTAATACCATTTTCATATAGTTGAGAATCTCGATCTAGGGATTGCATTGTCAATTCATATATGGTCCTACTGGATTTATCAAAGAACAAATTGTAGAGAGGAATTCCAATTACTTTTACATACAAGAGAGAAAAATTCCAAATAATTCAAATTCATGTGGCGAACTTGTCCACGATCCAATGGCAATGGCACGTTTTACAAAGGCCAAGGCAAGTTTCGAAGGAATTTCACCATTGATAAATGAAGAATCGGTGTAGGTTCTTGATCCAGTGGCAATATGACGTTGATTGGCAATTGTGTGAGGAACGAGCAGTTTGATATTATTCCCAGAGGCTCTTAGTTTTTCAATTGCCAAAGCAACAGAACTCATAACCTGTTGTTTTCACACATGAAGTATTGCCGAGGTGAGATTGACATTAGAATCGGGTGCTGCATCAAGTATTTTTTCCCAATATGAAATTGGACGGTGCAAGTTGTAACTTTATATCAATTTTAACCTTGGGTGGCGTCCATTGGGATATATTGAATATTTCATGATTGAGTCTACCAACTAAATGATACTCCTTGCTCACTGTCGTTGTGAGTTCACAGTCAGTATCAACATTTGATCTATAGCCATAGCCCACTGGCAGACCTCTCAATTTCTTATAGGCCATTGGAGTCGTCAACATAATTGTATGTAACTCACATAGTTTGATAGATTGTTGCTAGTGCTCACCAATGTTCCATTTATGTAGACGCATATTTGTTTAAATAAATTGTGTAATATATCATTTTCATAGGATAGTCCATCGACGTTTGAGGGAGGTAAATTGTCAGACTTTTTCCACACCACAACTTTTAAATCTATAAACGTGGATGAAAAATCTATGAAGTAGTCTTCATCGGAATAAATTTAAAATGTATTTTTTCAGAGAGGGGTTGCTTTGGATAGAATTGTTCATAGTACCCGTGTTTTACACTGACATCCACACTTTCTGCATTGAAAAGATTTATAGATGTGGGTAACAGTGGGATGAGATTCCTGGTGGGGTAGATATGCCATTTCAGTCTAGGAAAAGAAATCCCTTTTCGATCTAACAATTTTTCTTCTTGGTTTCTTTTTCTTATTCTTACTTTTCTTTGACAAGAGTGATGGCTTCTGACCTGAGTAGAGACTGATGAGTGATGAGATGTTTCTCCTCCTTTTAAAACCTTTTCCACTTTGTCGTGATTACAATCGCTCGCCAAGGGATCGTGCGCTGGACCTGAGATTTTGTGAAACACTTTCTTTAAAATCTTTACCATCACCCCAACCGTGTAGCGTAGAGGATGCAAAATCTGCGGGAACCGGTGCTATACATTTTTTAGCCAGCGGTATTGCAGAGTGAAACAGCTTAGCAAACCAACTGCCAAGACCGTAGCCCGACATTGACGAACGGTCTTTATAATAGTCCATTCCATGACCCAATTGTCGTGGTTGGAGAGCAGTAACATAGCAATCAATATTAGGACATACAAATATATTTTTTTACTAATCATTTTGTTGTTGTTGTTGCTGAATGGGTCGAAAATGACATGTAATTACGGCCAAACCTTTTGTTATTGCTAGAGGATCACCTAATTCACTTCTTAGTCTTAACTGACAGAGTTCCAAATACGAAGTGTTTACAGGAACATACTGAAAACGCTTTATATTATAGTGATGGACATGTTCATGAGTGGTTTTTTGTTCAAGAACACGTAGGAGGGGAACATTTGAATTACCAACTCTCGATGTTTCCACAAAGGACGCAAAAGGAAATATAACAAGAGTCCGAGACGAGACCAGGTGGATAATCAGCAAAAATAACACGATTCCTCCCACTGACAGTTCCAGCGTTTTTACCACTGATCATATTCCCTTTGAAGCCAAGAACATCTCTCAGATTATCATTGAGATGAATCATTTCAGTGTCAACGGGTGAGCTAATGTAAATCCTATCATGTCCCAATGAATAATTAAATTAGAATGTACCCTTCTTACGAACAGAGATTTTCCTATTGATTGTACGACAAAAATCGTTCATACTACCAAATTCCTTGTATTTCAGTGGGACATGGGGATATTCACTAGATTTAAGTGCTTCAACCCATTCATACTCGACTAAGAGTGACCAATCGAATGGTATAATTTTTTATCTCATATACTTGATCCTTTCTCAGAATATCATATGTTTTTTTTAAGAATACAGTCGACAAGAGCAACTTCATACTTTCCATCATCGAATTTGATGGTGGGGGAGAGTTTCGTCCAAAAATCCCTTGTTTTATTCAAATCATTGTATAGAGGGTCGGAGACGTTGGACAGAAACGTTACATAAAAATCATTAGGCATTGTGTATGTCCTCGGCGGATATCCACGAATCAAAATCAGACTTGTATCTTAGCCATCGAACAAGCAACTGTTTCATGCCCCTGTGAGTACCTGTCTTTAATATCTTTTCAATCTGATAGATTCTGGTGTTTTTAACTTTTTGTAATTCATAATCATAAAAGCCGCCAAGAATCTCATCATCTTTTCTGTCACGTAGACAATACGTTACGGGTGTAGTGTCCAAGAGTTTAGAGACTTTAAAAGTTCAGTGGACCATAAGTAATTATCCTTGTCAAAAAACATTAGTAGTTCGATTGATTCGAACAGTATCACCAACATTGAATTTGTTCTTTTTCTTCTCATTACCACCATCAGAATATTGTTTAAGAAAAGTGTCAAGTGTATTGACATCATGATAAACTTCTGTTGGTGTTGAGTTGGACAGGGATCGATGTGAACGTTGATTATAAATAAACATGATTTTATCCAAATCATGAATAAAAGCAGCAGTATTTTTTAAAGTGCAATATCTAGAAATTAAAAGTCGAATAGTTCTTATCAGCTGTTCGGCCAATGCAGCCTTTATTGGACTATCAATATGATAGAGGATTGTATTATATTTTCAGTAGAACCTTCTTTACATGGGGATTAACAAATTCACTGCCCCGATCCGTTTGAATCTTCTTATAACAATCCTGTTCAAGGATGATTTCAAGAGGTTAAGCAACTTCATCGCCACTCTTTGACCGCAGTGGAATGCCATATGCATAGCGACTAAAAACACTGATTGCAAGCAGAATGTACTTGTATGAGTGATTGTGACGCCGTTGAATGTCATCCAGAGTCAAAAGATCTGCTTGTAGTACTTGTAATGGGAAAAAGGCTTTAGTTTTTCGATTGTGATTACCACGAACTCTACGATTACGATGTAGAGTGTAACTTGATTCATTCTGTAGATACTCTGCCGCCCGATTCTTTTCAAGTTCAGTGACTTGAGCAAGTGTGGTGGGTAGACTTAAACTCACCACTGCACCAATATTCTCATAAACATGTTTCAATGCTTCAACCATTTTGAACGTAAACACGTAGTGAAGTGTCCACTGCCCATTTGCATACTAACAGGTGATAGTGAGGGGGATGCATTGATATTAAGACGTCTTCGCTTGACTCCACCACTCATAACTCTAGCCAAATCATTTCCACTTGGTGTGCTAGTATTTTCCTAAAATGATTTAAAAACATCTTTTGATATTTGACCAAATTCCTTTAATCGTTTTAAAAAAATATTTATTGGCAATAAGGCTTTTGCGAAAGTTTGATGAGTTTAAAAATGTATGTAGAATACTGTCAAATGATACAAATCTTTTAGGATTCATGACCAAATGTGATAATAAATCAAGTAGAATATAGGTCTTGCCATGGATTACAACTTGATTCCTATTAGCATCAATTTGAACATGTTCACTGTCATTGAGATATGTCAAGAGTCTTTTACACTGTTCACGATAGGAATGTGGCATTAGATCTGCAACACTTGTCATAACTTTAGACAAATCTTCTTCTTTTTCTTTTGGTATTATTGTTGTTGATGATGATGATGATGATTATGATGATGATGGAGCCATTTCCTTATTGTGATCAATTACATTTACTTTGAGTGGTCTCTCACGATATGGTTTATGTTTATCGACTCGGCGAACTGCATTTTGAAGCAAAATTAATTTTTCATCGTCGGCAATTGTCTCATTGCTAATGAATTTATTGACATTATCCTCGAAATGTTCCTTTGGCGAAAGGGCGAGTTCAATTAGAGTCAATTTATAGGGTTTGGCCATTCTCCTCTAGAGAAACACTGTTTACAAGTCCTGCAAGGATTAGCAGTAAAAGTGCAAAGAAGTTACCACCCGCTTGAAGAAGTCGTTTTCTTTTAAATTCGTTTCCTTTATTTTTGCTTGCTGCTGATGCTAGGGAGCGTACAAGGGAACGATGTTGCTTTGTCTGTTGTTTAACACCTTCAGGCAGTTGAACATTGCCTTCAGTTAGATTTAAACAAAGTTCAGATATGAGATTAATGAATTCTCTGTCGACACCATGTTTGAGTATAGCCTTCCTAAGTCATTGTTTTGAATTACCTAGGATGGTGAATAAATTTCGATGTTCATGTAGTCTCTTCTGTGTCAAGGTTGCAACTAACGACCTTTTTTTACTGTTCACTGGCAGCTATGCAGTAATTTCATTGTCAGAAATATCGGTGACTGCACGTAAATCCTCGGGTGTGTTCTAATTCAGGTCAAATAGAATATATCCGTAGGGTTTGTTGGTAGCCTGATTGTAGGCCGAGAGTAGAAATTTCGGTTCCCCGGATACACCTGTCTGTTTAACGTTATGAGGGAACTGGAATCACGAACAACCCTGTAGATGATATAGTAGGTGCAATTCAAAGCAAGTCTTCTCATACAATTGCTCTGTTGAAAGAAATTGTGTAGAACTAGGGTTACGGAGATCCGTTAATGATGAGATTGGACAGTGAACAATTGTTCATCTCCTGAGACCATTCTTCAATGGACTCAGCCAGATCGTCAATAATCAACCAAGAGTTTGATTCAATACTGTTGAAAATGTCAAGTCCATGTATGAACTTATGTCTGGGGCAATAGTTTTTATTCTATCATAGGACTCTTGCCAAACACTGTAGCAATAGTAAATTTTTGTTGGATTTTCTAAAAAACATTTTATCACGATGTTGAATAATTTTTATTAAAAGTGTCGTTTTTCCGGACATTGATGGTCCGCAAAGAAACGATCTAGATGGAGTTTTAAATTGATACATAGTCCCCACTTGTATCGATGTCAAAACACAACTGACTGTAGATTACATAATTTCCTTCAATAGATAATAATAGTAATTTCCCTAATCAGATTAGAGAAGAAGAAAATAAAATATTTTTAAGAATAATATATGTTTTTTTATTTACCAATAAAAACATCACTACAAAAAATACTACATTTTTTATTAATACATACACACACACACACAAACAAACATGAAAAAGGCAATATCACGTAATAAATTCAAAACAAGACACTAAAAAAGCATTATCACAATTGGAAAGAAGCTCCCCCCACCCCACCCCCTTGGCAGGGCGTGGCGGCCACTGGCGGCGGCCTTCCGAAGGCCAGTACAACCCCCCCCCCCTCCCCGAACCGCTGTGGGCGCGGGGGCCAAAAAAAAATTTCCACACTGTTTTTATTTACAAAAAAAACAGTACTCTACCTTGCTATAAAAAATAAACTGATTAGTTGGGGAAAAAAACTTCTACTGAGTTGGGGAAAAAACAGCTATTAAAAAGCATCCCACCACCACCAAACCATTTACTATTGAAATTTTTCCCGACCGAGACGATGTCTATAATCTCGACATACACTTCGGTAAGAAGTTAGATAATGTCCGTGGGGTAGCACCGTCACACCATCCGCAAACACATAGACTTTATCCGACACGGGACACATGGCTATTTAATCAACTAAAACTGTGTGGTTTTTTAAATTTAAAAGAGCAAATCGCCATGACTTCACCCTTTGAACTATACTATTTTCCACACAGTTTTTTATATACATTAATGTTGAAATTCTTATTCACGTAGTGTCTAGGCATCCCCTTGCTGACTTTTTTAATTACCTTGTTGTGTGTTTGCACACAGTACATCTTCGGACCTGCAAGCACACCACTGGAAATCAAGTCACTTCCCGTCTCTGATTTTAACATTAATAACTGATTTGGGGCCTTACGCTTCACCAGCTCCGGGTAAATGGACTTGTCCCAATTGGTAAAGTCCATTCGAGAGCTAATGTGCGCGCCTTTTTCCAAATCTTCCAATAAATTCGCGGTTCTAACTTTTAGCAAAAGTGAATCGGTATCCCCGTAATATACTTGAACTTCTCCCTCCCCAGGCCATTGGCGCCTACACACATCGTAAAAGAATGACAAAATGAGTCTTTTTATATTTCGGCTATTGCGCTGCCACCTGCAATATTTGATTTAGAATTACGTTTCATTTTTTTCTATTCAAGAGGACCATGTTTGAGTCTATGATGGTGAATGATGTGAAGTTTGGATTGGCAACGATTCGAGCACATTCTTTTGGGTCAGTCACAACGTCACAACGACTTCGATTACGTACACTCTCACACATTTTACCGAAGGCTGAGTTCAAAATGAGTTTAAAAATGTCCTTTTCAACCTTCGTTTTCGCTTCGGAACGTTTACCAACAAAAGTGTCAATAAACGTTTTCAAATAGGGTTTTCTGGTCAAATTGGAGGGCTCTATGTATCCTTGTGACGTTGAAACCGTTGGCTACCATCCACCGCAAAAGAACGTGATGTACAACGATATTCTCTTTCGGATAAAGGTCGGCGATAAGTTTTTGTTTTGAAGGTGTCCAGTGAACCACACCATCCTCTACCTTAGAAATATTGGATGGACTCAAAGAGTCCTTAGTCACCGCTCTGTTTATGCACGGGAAAACAAAATCCTTCACCCAGTCATGATGCTCCACCGGTATTTCACCATTGATTTCAAAAAACACATTCCCGCGGTCCATTCTCCTCAACATTGGAAATGTTGGGGAAATCTAAAGCACGAGGATCGTTAAGCCATTTATAATTTCCACACAGCAAAGAGTAGTGAGACATTGCCGACAGATAGAGGGAGTTCATATCGAAGAAAACTCCATCCGACTTTACACCTGTGTCTTGTCCAGTCAGATCAGTTTCAAGGATACGATCTCCATGAAAAAACATACCCTCCCCTCATTCATCTCTCTACAAATAGATGCTGATCCACGTCGGTGATCAAGCCTATTTCCTCTTTACTGATTTTAAGAATTAAATCCATCATTAAATGAGGAGTGGAAAAATAATAACCTAAATCCAACCCAAATTCCCATAGATTTTATCCGTGTTCTTACACACAATATCCAGGCAACGTCAATACATCACTTGCCAGGTACAATCTACAATAATTCCACCCTTTTTTACACCCCCCCCCCCCTCCCTTAGGCCAAACCCTCTTGGCAAATTCATAGTCGACAGTGGTACAATGACGCTCGTAAAGTGAATCGTAGAATGAGGCGATGGACGGCAATTGTTCCTAAGAAAGCCTTGCGCTGGAGTTGTAGTACTCATACGGGTATATGCCCTTACACCTTAATAACTCATACATTTCACCGTCTAGAAAGTGCTGTTTAAGGAGGTGTTGCTTAAAGAGGGGAAACTATTAAAATCGTCACTTTTCTCTACTTAAATGAGTTGTCTTAGGGAATTGGGGAAGAAGCTAAAGGAGTCTAAAAAACGGATTTTATTCATGCACAATTTATCATTATCTATTATTTGCCATTTGAATTCTAAGAGCAGCAGCTTTTCAGACGATTTGGGTATGATATTATAAGAAAAAGAACCATATACCCATACGCCATCTACAACTCCACCTCGTTGCAATCGTGCAAATGCCGGTAAAATAAATTTCAGGATCATAGCTTGAATTGGTATATAAACAGGTAGAAAATATTGTTGACTAACGTTTAAATTATACGATTGACGGGCCATTCCACGAAAAATACTCAATCCCGATACAATTGGGTTGCCCAAATGATCGTGGTCACGGACCATCCCTCTACCCCTTTTCTCCTTACCCCCTCTCCCCTTTCCCTCTTCCATTTCCCTCAACAAATTCCCCCTTACAAACCCAACACATTTTTTCAGTTTTAATGGCCAAATCGTCCTCTGAATGGCCAACTCGTCCTCTGGAGTCATTGGATAGGACGCATTTCGCAGCCGTGATATCGATTTATTTGCTTTTTTAATGAGTGCTGTCACGCCTGAGAGCATACAATCCTCACTACCCAATCTCTCAACTACCTATACCAATTGCATGGAATTACACAAGTCTCTTTGTGCGTGAGCATAAGAGACTGCAATGACCTCATGTTTTCTTTTAACAAGATTTGAATTCAATGTATCATACACATCTATGAGAGTGGCTTCGGAGTCTAAGGCCACCTTGTCACTCTGTTGGAGTGAATTAACAATTAAGTGAAACTTAATTTCTGGCCGGAATCTAGGAAGATATGTCGGACAAAAGTAAAATGTCCCATTACGCCCCCTTTTACCCTCACTTAAAACCAGACCTCCAATTGAATCGGGATCACTTCCGGCTTGTAAAGAA